>BPLR01018986.1:0-48850 GCA_021605095.1 Caerostris extrusa | reverse complement strand
AAAGAAATTGAACAGGGAAATCTGAAAATGTAATAGTCGCTAGTAAACAAAAAAAATAAAAGTTGGGAGATGGAATCAAATTTTTATTGACTTGAAAAATGTCAAGCATCCGCGTGAGGCAGTGGCAGGGTTGCTTCGAGATGGGACAAATGGCGGGAAATCATTTCGATTTACAGTTATTATTGTTATTATTAAAGCAACGCGAATGAAATATTTCATCAAGATTTTTGGGTGAACTAAGTTGGCAACGTGTTTATTGTTATCCCATTATACTTTTTAAAAATTAATGAAATGGTTTTAATTTTATAACTCAGATTTTTGAAGATGAAAAACAAAACCGCGCCATGCTTGATATTCTACATGTTGTTAGAATTTTTATCAAAATCTAACTTCCATCGCATACAATTAAATTAAAAAAATAGATGCTCTTATAAATTTAATGACAGAAAATTTAAATCCATATAAACTTTGCAATGGTACAAGATTATGAGTAAGTTGTACAAAAAATAGTATAGCAGCCTGATTTTTTTCCGTTTAAATTTTCTTTTGATATTAGTGCAATTTAGAATTTTAATTATTAACAATCAAAATTCATTTTATTGCAATATAAATCTTTCCGAAAAATACCTTTCTCCCCTAATGTACCGCTTTGTTTAAATCCCTTCGATTTGACTCTCTTTCCAATTTTCAATGCAACTGGTGGCCGAACTGTTTAACAAAAATGGAAATTTGGCAAAAACTGTTGTAGGATAAGAATACCCTTAAATACAAATCGCAATTAGAAAAATTTTCACTGAGAGCTACAGATGTGTTCTTACACAAACATTTAATTGAAAAGAAAAAATAAATAGATAATACAATTCAGATTAACTTCACAAGAATCAAACCAGATTGAATGAATAGGGAGCTTTTAGGCATTTCTCGTTAATAGATTTAGAATTTTTTTTTCCAAAATTTTTGTTCACATTTTTTTATAACTTTAGATCAGGGATGCACAGACTGCATGTAGAAATCCATTTATCTAGATCAGGGGTCTCCAAATTTTTCAGCCTTAGGGCCAGACTGTTTACTCCAATAAGTACCAAGGGCCAAAACCGTTTTAATTTTTTCTGTCATTATCTATATAATTACATAAATCTCATTAGTATTTTTTTTTACAAGTGGATACCCCACGGTTTCAATCACGTTCATTTAGCTTTTTCCCTTTTCTGAGGGATTTTCAGGATAAAAATCACAGATTTGATTCAGGATATATACATCCCAAACATCGATATACATACATATGCGATACTCTTTACCCCAGCCTAACTACCGAGGGTAATCTCGGGATGTTCAATAGTTCATTTCAATTATTTGTTAGTTGTTATGCTTAAGTTAAATTTTCTGCGTATTATGCTTGTCATTAAGCTTTACCTAATAAGTCAATAAAACCGAGTTATTATCATTCTGTGATTTTTTTATCCAACTTATTACAGCAAAATAAGTATACTCGCTGTCGCTGGCCGGATTGATGACAATTGGCGGGCCGTGTTTAGAGACCTCTCGATCTAGATGAAGGGATAGAAATTGTCGTCCCCAAAGTTGTCTATTTAGTTTCTTAACATCTTCTAACTTCATCAAAGGTGGATAAGTATTTGGGGCGGCAAGCAATAAATGGCAATAAAAACACATGTATCAGGTGCACATTTTTTTTTTTATTGATAACAGTGAAAAAAAAAGTATATAAAAATCTTCAAACTCTAAAAGTATTCCATCTTGAGTGTGGGTGGTGAGCCTGGGATGGAAGAGAAAGACGTTTTTGAAGGGAGGATCTCACGGAAGTTCACCAGTAATGCGGATGCTCGTGAATATTCAACTGCAGCTTTTATCCATTAAAAAATACATTTGAAATACTGAGGTGTTTCTCTAAATTACATTTGTATAACCATTATGAATTCAATGCAATAACCCATACCACAAATTAAACCTACAAGTTCGCATACCTTCAGAGACATATTTAACTGGAAAAGGAAACACACTCACATGAAATAATTCACAAAAAAATTTCATAATTTTAAATATAGACAAAAAAAGTGTATTTGTTAATATTTATAAATTTCCGTTTGAAATAAATCTTATAATTAATATTATTTGAATAAAAAGTGAAATACCTGATAATGCATTAATAAAAAAAAATATAATTTATATATGTTGCCGCAATTCCAAAATACTAGTATTACTAATAAAATAATAAGTCCCCTACGGCTCACATTTGCCACAACAGAGTTCAAAAACTACAAACATTCACGGCACCGCCGAGATTCGAACCCAAACCTGTGGCGCTGGCCACCGGCCATCAAACTCTTCACAAAACTGTCAATACTAAATTAGGTATTTATGCAAATGTGACACAGCTATAAATATATATACACCAAAACCGTAATTAAAAATAAAAGGATGAGGCCAACTAAAAATAGTTTAAAAAAAACTTCGAGGAGAGGGAGGGAGGGGAAAAACTTCCACGGAGCTCCGCTAACGCAATAATTTCGCCTCTCTGAAATGTTGGATTTGATACAAATCTAAGGCATTCGTTTTTTGTACTCACGGGCTCGAACAGTTGTTTTATTGATACATTAAAAATAAGCCATGATTTCCTTTAAAACAATTGTGAACTGATCATTCCATTCAAAAATTCATATATTTTTCCAAAATTAAAAAAATTCACTCGAAGGCAGGGTGGCCAATTGGATAGCGCTCTGGATTTTGGTACTACAAGCTTCAGATTCGAATCCTGGCGGTGGCATGGGATGTACGTGAGGGGGTTCGGAATCCACTTTAAACTATAGGTCCCGGTCTAATGTGGGCAGAAAATGACCTTAGAGCGACAAAAGCCAAACTCGAAGGCAGGATCGAACCCCGAATTCCTAATTTGATATATGATTACGCTACTACTTCTTTTGTACTCCAGACTAGTAGAAATGCTTCGAAGCTCCCGAATCGCTGGCCAGAGAATTGCTTCAGAACAAATTTGTAGGCTCATGACCATAAAGACCTGTGGCCGCACAAACTCACTGTCCGAAAAAAACAACTCTGGAAAGTGATCGAGCGTGCATTTATTTAATTTCCCATGAGTAACAACAACTTTTTAATAAAAGGGCAAGCAGCATGCGACGTGACATGGCATTCATTTCAAAAGTATTTTTTGTAATGTGTTTCTGCGTTTGCAGCAGCGAAAACCTTAAAAAGAACGAGTTTGTTGATTTTTCTTTTGTATTGACCAAATAGGCATTTATTGAACGATCTCATTGAAGCTTTGCAAGTATCATTGCATTATTTAACATTCACTCTTTTTTTTTATTATTATTCAAATACAGCTGGCAAACACTTAGACAATTGTCTTGGACGCCTTAAGGCAAGCGCTATAGAGACGTTACTCACTTTGCATTATCCAGGAGGGGGGTAGGCGTAACTTTAAGATAAGCCATGGACTCAGGTGGCATCGACAACTGGTCCCCTAATTGTACTGCATTTAAGTTTAAGAGTTTATTTTCTTTTATTTTTGCATTTTATTTTTTTTATTAGTATTTTATCTTTTTTTTTTTTTTTTTTTTTTTTTTTGAGTACCATTTAACTTGAATTTTTAGAAACTTTATCTTGTATTTCTACTAAAAAATTAATTAAGCAGCCAATTAAATTTTTAAAGTATTTATGAATTAAGATGAGAGGTTTAAGGTGTATTTCCCCTATTGGTACTCCGTAATCGGTACACACCAGTTGCCAGTTGCCAACAACAGACCAAATCAGTCTCGAGACACTTTTATCGGAAGAGGGCTTACAAGGGGGGGGGGAAGTCGTCTTGGATCTGCAGTGGAGGAATATCTTATAGAAGCGACTCTATTATCAAGGAAAGAATTAATGCATTGCAAATATCAGTGCCTCTTTGCTTAAAATATACAGTTTTCTTTGGTTTTTGGCTTCAGCTTATTTAGAAAGCTTTGTTTATCTATTCATTTAGTACCGTTCATTTTATAGGACGTATATTTTGTGAGCTAAGTTAGTGTGCAAAGATGTCTTTTTTATGTACGACACATCAGATACGACGCTTTTAAACGTCGTAAAAAAATACTTTTCTATGCAAAAACTGCTTTTACAGATTTATGAGTTCCATAAAAGTCTAGTTGAAATTATTTCGGACGTTCTTCTAAATTCATTAGTAAAGATCATAGTATACAAAATTATGGTACTACTTCTTAAAAGCTGTCACCAGGGCCGATTTAGATGAAAAGAGGGGCCTAGGCTATTTCACTTATGAGGCCCTTTCACCTCCCATTTAAGTTTGTAAATTACTTATTATGTTTGTTTATTATTCATATGTGGCCAGAATTTCTCTAATTTTTGATTCAGTGTTTTAATGTTTACTGTTTTTAGAATAGTGCAATTCTAATTTTGCTCAAACAAGAGTTTGCTTTACTTAAAATAAACCCGTTAATAAAAACATAGTCATAATCTATTAAGGAATTATTTTCCTCTCAAAAAAGAAGTAAAAAATATAAGGCAGTTGAAAGATAAGATGATAAGAACAAAATTTAATATATTTACCGGATTCAATTCTTAAAAAACATTTTTTAAATAAAAACATAATATTTTTGTTATTTTTTTATTATAAAAAGAGTCTACAACTGCATATACGATTACATAACTGTCAAAGCAGAAAAATGTTCTGGTCTAGGTCTTGTTAAATAATGTTTAGATTTTAAAAGGTAATTTATTACAAACGAGTATTAAAAAATTCATGTTTGTGAAAATTGCAACACCCATGAAGGACTTACGCGAGTGAGCTGAAATTTTCAGGAAATGCAAATTAGCGTATGATATGCAAATGATTAGAATTTCAAAATCCAACGCATTCGTATGCTGAGCAGTGCCCTCTTAACGGCGGATGGATCCGAATAAATAGACGGCTGTAGCGAGGCGTGTATGGTTATCGGTGGTTATCTGCTAGTGGTAAACGTTAGCTCAATCGTTACTTATGCCTCTTCGACGAAAGAGAGCGAGATTTGAACAACTTACAGAGTTTGAACGGGGGAGAATCATCGGCCTTCGTGAAGCTGGATTGTCTTATCGTGCAGTAGCCGCTCGTGTGCAGCGTAACAGCAGCACAGTGATGCGTCTTTGGAAGCATAGACGGACGAGTGTCGGACAACTCCGGAAATTCGGGTGGACCCCGAAATGTGACGTCAGCTCGCGACGATAGACGCCTGGTCCGCATGGCGCTGACGGACCGTACAGCTCCCACTAGACAATTGGCAGCACAGTGGTCAATGGCTACAGGTGTTTCATTGTGTGCTTCATCGAATTCGTAGACGTCTGCTGGCAACTGCGCGCAAACTGGCGTACCGATTACAGGATCCTTCTCAACAGGCTAAACCATCGCCGCCTGCGGGTACAATCCAATCAATATATATGCTTTGAATGCTGATTGGCTGCATTATTGTTTTCTGACGAATTATCGCTTTAATTTGTGGGTACCATGATGGTCGCCAATAGACGCCATAGGTGTTGAGCGCCACCTTCCGGAGAGTGCACATCGAACGCCACAGTGGACGAACACCTGGAAAGTTGCGGTCTGGGTTATAAGCATGGGTCATGGACGATCTGCTGGGGGCAATCTGAACAGCAACCGGTACATCAGTGAAGTTCTTACAGCCCCAAGCTCTTCCCTTTCTTCAAAGCTTCGTTGCGCTGTATTTCTACAGGACAATGTCTGCCCCTCATACGCAAGGACTGTTCAATCCTTCTTTGCAACGCGGCCCATACAGCTTCTTCTTGCCCTGCGTATTCTCCGGTATGTCGCCGATTTTACATGGGTGGGATTTCGTTGGTCGGCGTCTCGCTATGATCCTCGTCCTGGTTTTTCTTCTGCAGACGAACTTTGGATGCGCATACAAACAATATGAATTTTCTTCCTCAGGCAGACATTCAAAAATTTGTTTGACTCCATCCACGTCGTGTAGCAGCACTTATTGCGGCGCGTGGTGGTTACACAAAAATACTGATTCAGAATCTCTTGTTATTGTTTGTTTGCTTTCAACATTTAATCATTTATTTGTACAACTACCACTCAACTGTGTATTAAATTTCATTCAATCATGACGATTCCTTCATGGTGTTAATTTTTCACATGAGTTTATAAGTAAGTCAAATTCAATAAAGTGTTGTTTTTTTTTCTTCAAAAGTGTACCAATAGTATTATAATACATCTTGCGCTTAAATTTAATTATAAGGCATTAACCCTAACTGCAAAATCTTGTGCATTGCCATGAAGATCTTGATACTTGATAATTTTTTTTTTCATTCAACATTAAAACTGTGATTGATTTTGAGAATGTAATGAAAATTCACATTTTTGGTTTAAATGATATTGAAATGATTGTTCAAATAAGTTTGAATGATATTGCATAATCATAAAAACATCTAAGTATACGATTTATAATACATTTCGAAACATTGTAAAGCTTAATAATAGTATAGCACAACTTACGGTAATAAAACACAAAATGCTTACGATGTAATCAACACACCCTTCTCACGACCCACACCACTACTATTACTTTTAAATATTTATGTTTAAAATGAATAGGAAAAAAACTATTCACGAAATCAGAGTATTATTTATGTAGTTTTACAACGAATCTTGACTAGTCGTAGTTTCTTTTAAATGTTCTTGTGAAAGGATCCTATTTTTGACATACTTGACCTGCAATTCCGATTATAGCATACTTACATTGTCGAGTCCCAGTAATCCAAATTAATAGGGATTGTCCGAAACGCAGATTATTGAAAAATGAAGGACTAAGCAGATCTTCTAAATACATGAATTTAAATTTAATGTTATGTTAAACTAAAATAAACTCAGCTTTAGTAACACCACATGAACACATAAAAATTGTAAACTTTTTTTCCAATTTAAAGACGTATAAGCGTCTGCAGTTTGGTCTTCAGTAAAAATGTTTTTGCTTGCTGGATTATGAGACACCAATAGAAGGCCTGATAGGAATGAATCGAGATGCTGGTGCTTGATATAGTATTATTTTTTTCCTTTTAAATGTTCGAATTTCTAGGAAATCAGTTTTGTCGTGATAGCATGTATTTAAAAGTATTTTATAATTTATTTTTCTTTTTATGTTTTAATGAACAATTATCATTCTATCATATATATATATATATATATATATATATATAGATATAATGGTTTTAAATGTATATAGTATACAGTGTATTTGCATGAAAACTTCCCCTCGTCCTCATGTAATGCTGGTCAGTAGAAAAATCAAAAGCTTTTCCTGTATTCACTGTCTTTAGACCACAGATGGTGAGAACTTGTTGTTCACGCAAAATAACTTTTTCTCACACTTGTCTCCCATTAATTTTTGTAATAGGTGGCATTTCGAACGGCATGAAGTACAGATGGTCAGAGAATGTTTTACAGATGGAGAGGAGAATGACCGAAAACGGTGACAGTTATCAAGTGGTCATGCGACAATATTTTTGCGAGAGAGGATTAAAAATGAATCAATCGGCCTTTTTTTGATATGAACCCTGTGCAGAAGAAATCAACCCCTGACCTATAAAAAAGATTCGCTGCAAAGAACAAAAAAGTGTCGATTGTTGGAGTAACAGAGCTGACAGACCCGGCACCTCCAGCACCATAATTTAAAAAATAAGAATATTTCCATAATTCCAGAAGTTCCATAATTATATCCAAACAAAGAATGAAAGGAAACGAATCCAAGCTCGTGTATACGCCCATTTCCAATGCCGTTGTCCAAGTGACCAACGTTAAAAAGGGAGGGGGGGGATAGAAGGGCCTGAAATTTGATACGGTTTATTTGTAAACAAATAGTTTCTGCTGTCTATGAAGGCAATCTAATGAATTAAGTTGCTTGTAGGGCAGGGACCGCTAGACAATCAATCATTAACAAAAGGCGACAAGTGTTCTGTTTTGATGGCAAATCCCCCTAAACCCAATCACAATCTTTGGCCGGTATCCCAAATGCAGGTTCCGGCCAATCAGAGAATTAAACAGTGGCTTAAAAAAGAGAATAGTTGAGATAGAGAGATGATGATGAAGAAGATGATAAAAAGACTCCGAGCGAGAAGATGATGTAAAAGGCTGATTATCTCTGTTAACTAAGAAAGCCCGAGCCCCAGAGCAAGGTGATCAGAGAACGGTTAATCGTAAAGAAATCCTTGATCCTTTGTAAATTCCGAGAAAAGAACAGAGTAGTTCTGAGAGAAATAGTAAATGTGGGTCAAATATTCCTGAACCCCTGTTAATGAGTTGAGACATGCTTTTCCTTAAGTTCATCATGTGGCAATAAAACCAAAAAGAGTGCTCTTCAGACTTGATGATGACGACACCTGCTAGCTAACCAAATCGCATGTAGAACGTAAAAGATATTTCATCACCTTGGATCCCAGATACTTCAGTATGTTTGAGTGACATTTCGTATTAAATAGACTTTCGAGTACACACTAAACCTGATGTAATGTTCATTTTTTATTGGAACTGGGTTGTTTAATAAAAAAAATGAACTTCTTTTACGAAATACTATTAAAAGAAGGAAGTCGGTACCGTTCATTGAAGAAGCTTGAAGTATGATGTATATGAATATATTTTGTGTGGGGATGTATTTAATTTTTGTAATATGTCAACGTCCTATTATTTGTATCTATAAACCTTCTATGATATTATTTTTCGTAATTTGAAGTTGACAAATCCACCACTTAAATATTTTTAACCTTATATAATAATGTTATTTTGAAGTTAAATATTTTAAATAGAAGTCATACGATAACATCTCTAAATTTTTGCATCATTGTTACTATAATAATTATATTGGTTTTCATATGATAAGGGTCTAATGATAACTGCTTATTAAAAAGAAGATACTATCACCAGTAGATGTATTATTGAACTGAATTATTCACTCCTTTTTGGATGCCCAATAATCGAAATTAATTGTGCAACATTTGATTTAAATAAAATATGCAATTGTGATTACTCGTAGGTGCTATGTTTCATAATGAATATGCAGAATATCTATATTATGAATTGTCATTAAAATGATTTATATAATTATGAAATTTTAAAATGTATACTTGATATTTATATTATATTGTCTCTCATCATATATATAAAAAATTAAAATAACAAACAGATATGATATTGAGAAATATTAAAAAATTTTATTCCATTCACATAATAAATTCTCGAATTTACAAGTCGCAAGATTATTTTGAATTCTGAAATAATTATGTGTCTTTCTTCTCGATGATGGTTTTATATATTATTCATTCGAGTTTTCATTTAAATTAGAGATTTAATTTTTGGGAAATACCTAGCTGCCTTTTCTACAATATATTGTTTTAAAACTTCATTCATGGTGTAAAGAACGAATGACCTGATAAATTACGTTGGTCGTATGCGCAGAAATCAAAAACGTATTCAAGACGATTCTTGAACATTTTACTATTTACATTTCAATAAATTTCAAATTTATAGATGAAAAAAAGAATTTCATCAATGGAATTTATAATTCTAGTTTTAGCATCTAGAGAAAATTTCAGAAACCAACATTAAATTATAGAAAATCATTAAAAATATTTTTATATGTCTCTAATATTTAGAACTAATATATATCATTTAAGAAGTTATTTGCAATTATACAGCTGTTTTTTTCTTAATACGACAGAATAAATACACAGTGTTTGAAAACTGGGATTTATGGACAGGAGATGTTAACATCAGGTGAAAACCCACTTTTAATTCTCTCTAAATGTTATTGACAGAGAAATATTAATTTGACCAGCGCTGGTTTTCTTTCATGTTCTGCGATGGAAATCTACGTATAAGTCTTTAAAACACAAATTTGTACAATTGTTCGATTTTGTTGCTTTCAGTGTATGGTTCACCATCGTATTGATGCTTTTGAATCGAATTATCTTTCTAACTATCAATATTATAAACATCAAATCACAAAAGAATATCATTTCAGTTTAAAAATATGTTTTGTTTTTCAGTACAGACACATATACATATTCCATCAAATTTTTTAGTAAAAATAAAAATAAGCATTAATAATAAACTAAGAATCTAAGAGGAATATTTAAAAAATGTTCTGTTTCACATGTATTCTTAAGATTTTTTGAAAACATTGTACTCAATAAATTTATGAAGAGCAGTACCTTAGCAGTAAGATTGTGTACTTTTGTATTTGTCATAAATTGATATTTAATTTCTTTTTAATTAACTGTGCTTATGGAAATATTAATATTTCTGTTTAGATTTTAAAGATTATGCTTTTTTGTGCGTCTATTTTAAAATGAAATGATAGGTGAATTTAAACATGAATAATATATAATATAATAATTATACTATAATATAAAAGAATACTGTTAGAATTCAGAAAAAAGTAACAAAATTCATTTCAGCATTTTTAAACAAGAGCAACAAAACATGAAAATGTAACATAGGTAAAAAAAGAATCGCCTTCAAATCAAATTACTAGTAGACTTCTTGCCATGTATAAGAATATGGATCTAATATCCCACCAGTTTCAGCTCTTTCGCGACAGTCGTCATATCGGCATCTAGAGTGTCGAAGGAGACTTTTTCAAGATTCACACATTTCTGAACCAGTTCTTTCAAACCTGTCTGGAAAGCACTGCATTCTTTCACACCCAAGGTATCTATATTATTGGAGAGTGATTTCATTTTTGAGGATTTTGTGCAGTAGAGTGTCATTCAAACAAAGAGCATTAATAAGAAGTAGTTCCCTCAAATTCAAAGAATATCGCAAAGGTATTCCAAAGATTCTTCATCCACTTCGCGAACGATTAGCTTTTTCAGATGTATAAAATTTTTCGAATCAGTTTCACCCTGAACGATTGCGCTGCAACATAAACATAAATGTACCACATTCGAACAATATTTCATGACAACGTCTACTGGCATGGTACTTTGAACAACAATGGAAAGGATTTTCAGCTGTGGGCCAATTTCGCTCAACAGGGAAGTAAATGCTGTACGTGCCAGCAAACCACAGCACAAGGTAAAATTAATTTCGAGCACACGCAGATGTTTCAGTTTCTTTTAAATGTTCAAGGCAATTTCTGTGATACACTACGATGCTCAATTTCTCTACGAGGGGAAATAAAGCTACAGAGC
Organism: Caerostris extrusa; assembly: GCA_021605095.1. Classification (NCBI taxonomy): domain Eukaryota; kingdom Metazoa; phylum Arthropoda; class Arachnida; order Araneae; family Araneidae; genus Caerostris; species Caerostris extrusa. The sequence goes on along the minus strand of BPLR01018986.1, from coordinate 37,642 downwards.
TTTTCACGAATTCGAATATTGTTGGGTAAAGCGCGATTCATTTCTGGGGCTAAATTTTTGACGCCTCTGTTGAATCCCCAGAAACATTCCTTCAGACCAAACCAAGGACAGTGTCCATTTTACACGTTGTAGATGTGGTGGGCAGCCCATGAGGAATCTGTATTTCCCAATGATACTCAATTTAGGGATGATTTTGCAACAATTTAGCTATATGTTATAGTAAGACGAAGACTTTGAGAAAAAAAAATAGCGAATTTTTTAGATTTTGCAAGTTCGCTAATGTATTCAGATTCGTTATGGAAGTATTCAATTCTTTTCTGCCCGTAAAATATTTCTACTTTTAATCTCTTACAGTTCTGCAATACTAACGGATTGAAAAATGTCCATACTTCCAGTATTTCCAATAAGGGGCATTTCTCGATCAACATCTCTAAGGTGGCTTTCTGTAGTTCTGAAGTTTTGGGGCAGTATTATACACGTGATGTTTCCAAACAATCACCCTCCTCTAATAGAATTTTCATGACAGACTTCCACTGTCTTCTCTGTGAAATCAACTCCATCAAGGACTAATTTGCAGTTGTCCACTTCTTAGTAACAATTTTAAGGGGTTGTGTTTTTCGATGTTCATATTAATTACAAGAAACTGAAATAACTCGTTCACTACGTTGCAGCCTGATTTGAGAGAAAGGATTAGTGTTTCCTCTTCCATCTTTTGTCTTCTAAATACGAGAAGTTTTTCTAATACATAATTTGTACAGCGAATTAGGGTGACTTTTTGCCATGGTGTTTTTTAATCTGAAAAAATTAGAAAATTATTTTAATATTACTGGAATGATCAACGCCATAGAGAAAAAAAGATAACTAAATGGGAAATGAGACATAAATAAGAAATACCAAAACAAGTTTCACTAATAGGTTTTTTTTGTGTCAGTTCAACAAAATTATTTGAGTACACTAGAATGATTACAGACACCCGAATATAACGAAATTAGTGCTGATTATCATATAAAATGCGTAAATCACCATTAGGTATATAAGATTAGATTTATCTGCATTTCAAAAGTAGGATAGTTTTCAAATTTGTAGTGGAAAATTTTGTTTAGTGACATTATAAAAAATAGAAAAGTGTTTTGTTAAATGGTCCCAAAGACAAAGTTTCAGAAATTTTAATTCGTATAATAAGGTAAAAATGATGGATTACTTTTTTTCCAAAAACTGAATATTCTGGAATTAATATATTTATATTGAATTTCATGAAAATTTGCATGAGAAGTTGGGCATTGCATGGCAATGAGAATGATCCCCGATTTGACCAGGGTGCTTTGAGATACGCTCGCTGTTGCTGCTTTCTATCAATTTATCCAAATGCTGTTGGCAACTATACCGTTTACGGAAACCCAACAGGAAATACCCTAAAACCCTCCTCTCTCTTAATATATGCTTGAATTTTAATGGATGCTTAATTAATGTTACAGTAGGATTAAAAGATATATGTTTCTGAAAATTCAAATTAAGTAGGTACTGAAAAAAAAATACTGCTGACATAAAAGTAAAATACAAAATAAAGAAGTTAAAAAGTTAAGTTTTCAATTCGGTACAATTAGGGACCAATTGTCGATGCCATAATACTATTGAAAACGTAAACATACACGAATACAGTGCAGTGAAAGTGAGTATGCTGAACGGTGGGAGCCAATGGATGATCTGAAAAGCAAAAAAGTTGAAAAGTCCCAAAAAAAAGGTCTCTCAGAACCAGAGTTCTTTTTTATTTTTATACTTTTATTAGCATTTTTAATTTTTATAATTTTTATTTTTATTTTTATTTTTATAATTTTTATTTTATATATACATTTTTTTTTTTCTAATCTTTTATTTTCCTTACAAAAAAAAAAGGTAAAAGTACAATAAAAACCTAACTTAATTACTAGTCGGAAAGTTATGAAAGGATTAAGAGCACAACGGCAAAACATATGAAAAGGAGCCGAGTTCAGTTCGAACCCCCTCAACCTCGCGGTCACAGAGATCCGGTTCTTACCCTTGCGCCAGTTCGTTTTATTTAGTGGAAGATCAATAATTTTTAAACCAAAGTAATCATCAGATACATGAAGATGGGCGGATCTGTCTCAGTGAGCGTTTAACTCACATACCTGAACTTTCAGCTTTGCGCTTGTTCGGAGCAACAGACATGGTGTTTCTTGGACTTTAGGAAGCACTCATGCGAGACGACATAAACTGCCCTAAAATGTTGTTAAAATTACAACTGACAAAATGATTCGGGTAAAAGGAAAATGTATCTTGTAAAAAGGAACTACTCTTAAAACTCGAAATTTTTTATTTCATTGCCTTGATAGTTGCAAATTCAATTTTAAAAGAAAAGAGTTATATTTAAATATATTTAATAAATATGTTTAATATATTTATTTTATAACGTACTGACAACCAAAAGAGAATAAATAAGACGGAATTTCTAGATATCTTGTCACCGAAAACAGGGCAAAAAGAATGCCTTCTTCCGATGAGGAAGGTTAATAGTAACTAAATGACAAATTCAAAGCATATTTAATATCACCTATCCACTGTTCTGTTGATTTTACCAGTGCTTTCTTTATTTTGTTGAAATATGAGATCTTCCGAGATAGATTCAAGCTCCAAATGCAGCTGGCATTCCTGTGTATATAGACATAAAATTTTAAGCAGAAATTATTATTTTTTTAAAGCAGAGAGAGAAATAATTACATTTTAAAAAGCAGAAATGCGGACGAATCGATTACTTTTGAAGGGTGGTGGAACGAAACAAAATGCAAATATTCGAGCCCAATTAAAACGGTAAAAAAGCACGGGAAAAATATCGTGAAAATAATTTTTTCACCTACGACGTTACTTTGTTTGAACTGCAGAATTTCTGATAATTTTGCACATACTTTGCTCGCCCATAACCTTCGGTAAACAAAACGGTTGCATAAAAAAACTTTAGTTAATGGGAAATAATGACTATTTCTCGTAATTTTATTGGCGTTTCTAATATGCCTGAGTTTATCAGTGTTCTTACAATATAGTGAGAATTTGCAAACAACTGTGCGAATGGTAAAAATATATAAAGTCCTTCTGATCGCATGGAATGGTAATCATCCTTTTTACGCGAAAGTGGACGAATGATTATTTGATAGCGGTGCCAGTCGGATATTCACTTGGTGAGAAAAGGAAAAAAAAAGTATAATTAGTGATCTGACTTTTTCAATTGCTTTTTAAACATTGCTTAATGTAAAATTTTAATGATTAAGAGAGTTTAATTCTAGCTATTCAGTTAACCAGTATGCTTCTAAACGGTTTTACCTTCTGTCACATCTTTTATAAGTCTGGAAACAATATGGTTTATTTTTTTAATTTTTATTTATTCGGATTTTTAATATATTTATTTATTTTTTAATATCTATTAATCTTGCTTGCATATTTATCCTATTCCATTTAATTCTGTATATGATTTATAGATGGCGTAACTGGCAATAATATAGCAAAGTCTGACAAATCTTCATTAAAAGACGTATGTAATTAATAAGAATTTTGGCTTTTAAATTTCATTGCATAAAATAGCATAGAAATGACAATCAAGCTTTTATTTTTAATAAATTTCATTGCAAAAAATTGTTCTGAATAACGTTTTCTGATTAAAAATATTAGAAAGTAAAAATAAAATACGGTTATATAATAATAATAATAATAATTATTATTATTATTATTATAAAGAGCAATAGTGTCACTTAAAAACTATTACGCCACCAGATTCCAAGGCACACAATAATAAAAATTTTTATTTAATTAAAAATAGTGATAATTGTCTTTCAGAGTTTTCGTCTACGCCACTTTTGAAGTTACTTAAAATTCTATTGCAAAAACTAATTTTTAATTAAAACGCAACTAATTAATAACATTTACCTATTTGAAGCAATAATTAAAATTTCTCCTGATTCCATTGTATCTTCATATCTCTAATAACATTTGTCCCACCGGCAATATTTCTCACAAAATGTGGTTTAATGCACACATCATCCCACTAAGCCAAAACAAAATAGTATGTTACTTTCTCAAATAACCAAGATTTGTTAATTGTTTGTATAAGGTAAACGTAAGTTTTAAACCAGAAAAGGACGAATGGGAGTACTCTTAAGGGTGGTGGTCAGACATACGCAGTGCAAATTTTGAAAGAATTCTTTTCTTTTTTCATTTACGGAAATATATCATTAAAACTAACGAAACAAAAGTACAAAGTATTCGAGCGCAATACACGGAATAAATTTCGCTCTGTTATATTATTTTGTTTGAATCCGAACCGAATTAGCCAATTTTTCACATACTGGTCGTCAAATTATAATTAAATGCAGATGACAGCTTAGATGATGGAAAATAGTATTTTATAATTCTTATAGGTGTTTCTTAATATGCCTGATTTTATCAATGTTCTGGCAATATTGTGTGAATTTAATATACATAACCTTGAAGAAACAATATTATAAAGCCCGACCACGGATCGCGTGGAATAGTACTCATCCAGTTTGGATGGAATGGAAGCGGAGAATCGATTACTTGATAGGGATGCTAGGAGAAATTCATGGCTATGGAAAATACAAAATGAGTTAATGTGGCTTTTTTTAATATCTTTCTTGTATCCAAAAATTTTAAGGATTAAAAACAAAACATTCTTTTTATATTGCATTAAAACTCCCTTCCCAATGTCCCACCCTGAAGACGCAGATCTTATTGAATCAGTCCGACCAGGGCGGCTTGAGAAGTTTCCACGCTATTCGTGGTCAGGTTACACTTGTACATCACAATTATTATTGCTATGTTTTGAAGATTTAGGTGGCATTACGAAGTATATAATCTCTCCATATTAATTATTTTTAAATATATAAATAATTAATATACATATATATTGCTATTTTTCAGAAACATTTTATGATAAAATAAAAGATCTCATGAAATCTTGAGACAATGAATGTTAAAAGTATTTGATTAGTAGGAACCCAATTCCACCTGTTTTTTAACCTTATCTCTGAACAGAGTGATACCTTGAGAACACAAGTTTAAGTCGGTCTGCGACCAACCAATTCCGAGTCAAAACGCTAGTGACTCAAAAACTTTTCCCCGTAGAAGTTAATTGGAAAGAAGAGAAAAATTAATGCCACAAAACCAACTCCAATATTTTTAATAATTTATTTACAATGAACAAATACAGTATACGAACAATATAAAATCAAATACATGTTTTAAAAAATATCTGTGCATCCTTATGTATGTCGCAAATAATATGTTTATTTTTTAAATTTTTATGCATGCCACATCTGACTTATTTTATTTAATATTTAACATTTATTAAATTAGGGGTCGCATATTTTTCATAATCTATTTAATTCTGAATAAGATTTCTAGAGGGCGTAACTGGCAATAACATAGCAAGTCTGACAAAAAGGCAAAGGTTGTGTTTCTTAAAGAGTTTCTGGAATTTGAGGAATCCCCCGTACCTCCTGGTTATTTTAATAGAATTTTAAATTTACCTATTGGCTATTGCTTAACGAAAATAAAATCAGAAACTTTTAATGTGAGCATGGAGTACTTAAATGAGATTTATATTTGTTTCAAATATAGTAGATGAGAGTTTAATACTGCTTTCTTTTGTCAACCGTGTTTCTCAACGCACTGTAAAAGATGCCCCTTGCGGCGTTCCGGTGAAATGTTTAGTTGGCAATGAGCCTCTCGCCTGAGAGGACTAAAATTGTGTATTTAATCGCATCGGAATAGCGCCAAATAACAATATTTAATCCCGAAAAAATTTAGTAGAATCTTTCCACTAAATGCTCTAAAATCTATATCTATCTGATGTTAAATATCTTTATCATTTTTAATTCCGATTAACCTACTATGATAAGCAGTATATGTTTCTATTATATTTAGGATAAAAGGTATAAATATGCCTTATGTTATTCTTTATAAATAATAAACGATATATTAAATTAGACTCACAATTGAAACTAAAAATATATTCCACTTTCTTTAAGACCAGTATGTGTTTAAGAAAAATTTCTATTCGGATTAAGTTTCAGAAATTTTTTGTTAGTATTCTTGTATTTTCTTTAGTATTTAGTATATTAAAATCTCGAATAACATTCATAACATTACATACATTAATACTTTAACATCCAAAATACTAATCTATAAACTAATAAAATAAATAAAGAAATTTAAAATGCCTACTGACAAATATGAAGTAATTCCACAGCAAATTGGCCCAAATTTCACAACAGCACTGAAGTTAACAGGGAGTCACACACGCACATGGCTCAGTTCTAAATTTATTTGGCACCGACGTTAAGTTGAAATGAATACATACAAAAGAGTAAAAATAAAGACGAATCACGCATTTCATGAAAAGCACATGACAAAAATGCGACGTTCAGATTCGTCAAGTATAAATTCGTCAGCCATTTACGTCACTTTTTAAAATGACAGTTAAGGTTGTAGTTTTTTGTAGAGCTTATTGCGGAAAATTTTCGAATTCCGTAAAAAGAGGATTCTTTTTACGAGGGGGTCAACTCTCTGGGGGGGTCATTGTGGAAAAATCAGGAATGGGCAATGTCCTTCATTTAAATGATTTATTTATTTTGGGTCCTGTCTTTTTGTAATATTTCATCGTTTTTAGATTTCTATTACAAAAAGCGATTGTAATAGAAATCTAAGAAGCAACGTGTTCTTATCTCAACCTCTCTTTCCCCAGATTTAGTAATTTATTTCTGAGCCATTATTTTATGTCTTCACACACGTTTTATTAGTAATTATTTAATTAAAACTTTTTATTAGAAGTTTAACAACATCAGTTTATATTTCTTTTTTTAATAAATTAAATTATTATTGAAATGTTTAATTTATTATTTAATTTTTATAAATATAAAATTTTAAAAATATTTCAATAATATAGCATATTATTAAAATATATATCTTTAACTTATTATATACTATAGAGGTAGTGTTATTTATACTACAGAGGTAATTCGCTTCAAATGATCGAGTTGTAAAGGTTGTAAAAATATTGTAAAAATCAAACATTGCTAATGTTCGAGATACAGAGGTCCAATTTTTTACGAGTTACGGAGGGAAAATATATACCAAAGTGGCTTGTGGGAATTAACTAATTATTTCGACTTAAAGAGGGTTGAAATTTCGAGTTGTGGAGGTTTTCGACTAAAGAGGTTCTACTGTGTTAAATAAAAAAATATTTGCTTCTGTTCCATTAATATTCTTAACAAAATAATCGACAGATGCATTCAAATTATTAATCGGCTTTTTGCATAATCTCCCAAAAAAAAAAAAGAAAAAAATAAATGTCATCGGAACACAATTTTTTTCTTATTTTAATAAGTTTCCTTTAATTTTATTTCATAATTTATGTTCAAAAGAATGAATTAAATTTTTTTATCATAAATTAAGAGTTTTTATTAAATAAAAATCTTTCTGTAATTTGTAATGGTAAATATTAAAAATAAGGCGTTAACTCGTTTGAAAAAATTAAATTTATATATTCTTATCTGAAACTTTTGATAGAATGGGGTTATATTGACACAGCTATAATGTTAAATAACGAGTAAATTTTTCTTATACCTACAAAATTTTTCTTCCGACTTAAGGAAGGCAGCATAGAATTACAAAAGTGTATTTATAATATGAACTCATGAATTTTAAATTTCTTAGGCAACTGAATTTATTAACAATACATTTAATTTTGAAAAGTTAGCCGATTGGCCGATTGATTAGCTCGAGCTAGTCAATCGGCTATCCATAAGCTTCGGGTTCAACTCCCGACGGTGCTATGGATGCCTGTAGTGGTTCTTAATCCACTTTAAACCCTAGATATATAGGACTGTGGAGCGTTGGACGCAAAGCTGTCAACCCTACCCCATGAAAACAAAAATCATGTCCTGTCCCGAAATCTACGTGTAGGTAAAGGCCTCGGCTGACTAAATGGTTGTTGCGCCACTGATGATGAAAATGATGAGTCTATATAATCTAGCGTTCTGGAGATAAGTGAGACAGATTTCGGGTTCGAGTACCGGTGGGCCATGGATGTTTGTAAGGGTTCAGAATTACCTTTAAACAGTATATCCCTGTCCGATACGCCTGTAGGGCGTAGTGCCGACAACCCTACCCCGTGAAAGGAAAACATCTCTTGTCTCGAAAACTGCTAAAAAGATGGCCTTAGTCCATCCTGGGGTTGTTGCGTCTATGAACAAGAGTCTATATCATAAAAATAACAATACATATATAAAAACAATTTTATTTTGACAAAGGATATTGCCATATATTTACCAAAAAGAGCAGAGCAATTTTTTTTTTTTTTTACTAAAGATTACAATTTGTGAATAACATTTTTGATAGTTTTGAAGATCCCAATCTTGTCCATGTTTTCCCTCTTTAAAATACCACCGGATTTCAAAAGCTAGCAAGGTGCTGAGATGTTTAGCTGGTACAAAATATTTTTTAAAATTACTTTGTGTAAATAGCTGTATATTGATTTTCTCGTATACCAATACCAATATCAATTATTCAGTTCGAATCTTATCAAACTCGGCTCTTCTCTAACATCATCAAATTCTTCCCATAACGCTGATTCTAGTTTTTTAGAATTTTCTAAATTATTGTAGTTGTCCTTCCTCTGTCGCATGCGTTCTTAGTGAGATTATCGACCTCTTCACTGAATGAACTATAACTCACACGAGTTTTCTTATGTAGCCGCAAAATATTTAAAAGCTTTTTTTTTTTTTAACCCGAAGATCAAGCACCTTGAAGCACAATTCTATTCTATTGAATCAGCAATAAAAGTTTAAAACGTTCTGTTGTATAATCTATTACATATTTCAACTACATATATTTCTGTTACATATAATGTAATTTCTGTTGAGTAATGAATTATCTTTAGTAAATTTAATCCGAAAACCCTAATATCTTCCAATGCTTTGGAAGGTAACAAGGATTTTCAGAGCTAAATTCAATAATAAAATCATTATAAGGTTTTAAGGAATTTAGAGATTGCTTTTTTTCCCTTGTCCCACTTGGCAGGCAGCAACATCTAGACCCAGTCCAAGAACCTCTCTGTGACCTCTTGTAAAGAGAGAAAGGGGGTGGGGGCCGCTTCTGTCGTGATAAAGCAACCATAGGTAGAAGTCTGACTTGACTCCGTGTCGTTGAAGAAGGAGGAAAGTCCGGGTGGACATTTAGGGGGCACTACCCCGCAATGGCGTATCGTATGGGAGGGAAACTCTGAAAATTCCCATCAGGTAGTGTGACTCACGAGGCAAGATGCTGTACATTCCAAACGCCATTGAATCTCCTCGTGTTTTGAAACAGTGTCTACTAAATGCGTCCAGCGATTTAAACCTCAGCCCTCATGCTCACTGGCTCTTGTGCCACTGAGTCACGAATCGGGTTTAAAGATTGTTCAGCTACCAACCATTCATCATTTGTTAATTTTAAAATATGGTTTCCTATTAGTGTCATTATGGATAAAATAGGAGATTTTTTTCTGAACTATTTATAATATGTCACACGATGAATTCCAGCAAGTTGGAACATCTTGCTTTCGTGTAATTCCTGTCATTTCATTTCGTTTTTGTATTTAATGAAATTTAAAACGAGAATTATAACTTTTTTTCAAAATGTGTACATTTAAATTATTTTTCAAGTATTCGTTCCAATGATTTTAAGCAGGCTTTTTACAACTACGTTTATTGTGTGCTTTCAGTTATATACACTTACAGCAGCAACAGAGTTAAGAGCATTATCGGCTAATGCCGCAGATATTTTGTGAGCCTTGGATGGGCAAACTGTGGCCCGCGGCCAACTCCGGCCCTCCGGAAGGTTATATCCTGTCCACGGATAGAATTTTAATTTTTTGTTCCGAGGGAAATTAAAAGAAATATATATTTATATATTATATATCATTCCAGTGCCATTCAAACAGAATTGGATATTTTTACCATGTCTTTCAATGTAAATTGTGAAGCAGTGAGGTCAGATTTGCAGGTTGAATTAATTGAGTTGCAATCTAACAATCATCTCAGGCAGTTGTTTCTAAATATGCCAAAGTTAGAGTTTTACAAAAACATTATCGAAAGAAAATTGAAAATACTTTATTACCAAATTTAATGTCTCACGCCCAGAAAATCAGTGCTCTGTTTGTTTCATCTTATATATGTGAACAAGTATTTTCAACTATGAATCGTAGAAAGACTTATTTCAGGAGTAGACTGACAGATGAGCATTTAGCCTCGTTCCTTAGAATCAGTCCATCTCATTTCGAACCTCAATATAAAGAACTTTTAAAAAATGAAATAGCAATTTCATTCATATCATTAATATATTTAAATTGCAATTCTTGTATATTGTTTTTAAAATTTTAGAAAGATTTATCTTGGGCGGCCAAACATTTTTTTTTTTTTTTTTTTTTTTCGATTTTTGGCCCCCTACAGAAAAAAAAAAGTTTGCCCGTCCATGTTGTGAATGATTCCCCACTTTTCACATTCCTCGCTTTGAAAAGGAACGAAATGTTCTGTTGAATGAGTTCCATCAAGTTCAATGTTTTCCAGCAAATTTGTGCACAAGATTGAATTATCGTCACTAATATAATGAACAGTAATGGCCAAGAAGCCCTTATTTTTAAACGACCTCCAACCATCACCAGTAATGGCCAAGAAGCCCTTATTTTAAAACGACCTCCAACCATCACCAGTAATGGCTAATACCAATCGGATGCCAATTTATTTTTTACACGTTCAAATAAATTATTGCTTGTCTGAGGCCGGCGGCTATGGCTATGTCTTATGATTTTTCAGTAAATATACAGAACAGAGTTGATTAACAAATTTTTTTGAATTCTGCATTTTCTGCTAAACTAGGGTTGAAATTCGTTACATAACATTTTTAGTAATTGCAGAAGATTAGCTTTGATTTGATTTAAGAGAAGGGGTTTTATACTAACGAAAACTTTTATGGAGGCTTCACATAGCTGCTTGGAAGACAGATTTCTCGACGCGAAATTGTTTTGAAGTTGGGGCTAATTTCACTCACATCTGAAGAACCTGCTCACATTGCCAACAGTATATTGGAAGAAGCGGTCAGTGGAGCTAAGACTTCATTGTCTAAACTTGGACTTTTAGATGGCCGTCTAAATGAACACGATCTAGAACTGAGGTTCATCAGGAATCTTGTATGAGTGACTTTCATATGCCGAGAGGACAGCGGCAATGGACATTTCTTAAAGGAGTTCCCATTGCAACAAAACTGTTACTTGAACTCCATATCTTAAAAGGAAAAAATGAAATCAAAAGGTTAGGACAGCATTAGAAGTTTAAAAATTAAATTAAAATTTTAATGAAACTTTATTTAAATTATTTAAAAAGCTGTAGAATTTCTGGTGTAAACACTGAAAAACATCCAAATTAAAGATTACAAATTAAGGTTTTATGTTACAAAGACTTAATAGGGGTCCATCGCACAAGCCATTTAAATGCAGTTGAAAAATGTGAAAAAAAATTTAAGGTACAAAAGATTTAAATAAAGTTGTTTAAAAATAATTGAGATACATTAACAAAAGATTTTGAGTTAAAAATAAAGTAAAACAAGATAAGTGAAAATTAACATTTGCTAGCTAAGAGTATGAGGAGAAAACATAGTTTTGGTGTCATAGGTTTATAGATTGTCGAAATTTACACAAAGTAGCATGGGTAGGGTTAGAAAATTTCTGTGACTTTATAGTCACTCCCCCTGAGGGGGAAGTGAAAAGCAGTCGCTTCTCAGCTTATTGTAGCAGCTCAGATTCACAACAAACCACATTTGAAAGGAACTATTCAACCCTCCTTCGGTTGACTTTTGGGGGAAGGAGTCAAATTCTTGAGTTAGAATCGCTCTAGGTCCCTTTTTTGAGAGCTTCGCACTGCTGGATCGTCTGCTGAGATTACTTGAAGTGGTTCATTTTGGATCTGAAGGCATTTTTCGAAAAATGTTTTACAATATGATTTAGTGTAGCTTAGGATGGGGTCAATGTGCAGGTCATTACGAATTATATTCCTTCAAACAAACCAAGGAGCATCTACGAAAACACTTTTTTTTTTTTTTTTTTTTGGTAAAATTGCAGATTTCTCAGATTGGAAATATTTGTTGTTGCGCAGATTGGGAAGTAGAACCCATACAGTAGCATCGTTCTTAGAATATATTTATAAATCACAGTTTTGTGCTTAATGGAAAGCGAACTTTTATTAGGGATAAGAGATTATATCTGTATGCTAACGGCGGCAGTTTTAGCGATCGCTTATCTTAGGTGTGATATAAAAAAGGAGTTTTGAGTCTAAAATTAATCCTAAATATTTATATTCATTTACACACTGGATAGGCTGACCAAAGACAGTTATATTTCGAAGATTTTCTTTAATTTTTTTTAGTAACAAGAATGCAAGCTCATTTGGCCGGATTAATTTTACCTCTCTAGTTCTCTAACCAATTTTCTAATTTATAACACTGAGTTTACAGTGCGTTTAAGATGATATTCTTCTTCTTCGCTTATCCCCAAAGTCCACCGGTGCTAGAGTCGGTCCATGAATCCAAATACCCGAAGAAAGTCCAAGACCATCAACGGACTGTCAAGGAGATCCTGACATCTGAGCCCCAGACAATCCAAGATGTGAGATGGTAAAGCCTGCTCAGAGGAGCACTTGGTGCAAGTTTCGAAAGCTTTCAAACCATCTCAGAAAGTCATAGTTCTGAGGTGTCCACCGAGCAAACGGGCGATTGCAATTTGTACCTGCCTGTCACAATTGTGAAAAGTACCGCCAGGCCGGACCATCGACGATGTTATTAATGTGTAGTAGCGATTGCAGCGTCATCAGTATATGTGACTAAGAGACAATTAATAGCCTGTGGAAGATCATTAAAATAATGTATAAAAATTACTAGACCGATTAGTAAAGAGCCTTGAGGCACACCGCTAAGAACATGTCTGGGAGTATAAATATAATTTTCCAATCGCAGCCTGAAGCTACCCCATTTCCGAGATAAATTTCATGTTGATCATACTGCTGTATGGGACCTGATGCTTAGTCAGGTGTAACTCTGGACTATGCTACAACAGATTTCAGATCCGAATCCTGGCTGTGGCATAGATCTTTACAAAAAATTAAACTGGAGAAATGACATTTGTTTTCCCTTTGTCTTCGAAAAAAATAGTTCAGATGAAGCTTAAGCTTTAGAAAATAAAACAATTAGATGTAAAAACAGTATAAATGTTTATGAACAGCTTAATGATTTCATTTTACATATTTTATTTAAATGTAATTTATGAAATCGTCAATTATAATTTTTTGTAAAATAACTTTTTGTTAAAAAAAAAAAAAAAAAAAAAAAGAAGCTGAATGCCAGATGTCTACAATAAATTTATTATTATTGATTTGTTTAATATTAGAGCTAACTTTATTTCAAAATCAGTATCCATGTAATTTTTTTTTATTAATATTTAAACTCTGTCTTTTAGCTTTACTTAAAATAAACAGTATTAACGGTTAATTAAAATAACAATTAATAGCATTTATTATTACTACTAAGAAATGAATTCTTTTCTCTAAACAAAACGATAAAAATTCAAAGGATAAATTTTAAATTGCAGTTACGAGGCAAATTAATATATATATATATATTATATCCATCTACTTTTATTAAATATTATTTTTTTCAAATGACTGATGATCTTTTTATTTTCTCCTATATTTGTTCTACAAAGGAAACATAAATCGACGAAAAATGGTAGCAGCACGGGAACAGCTTTCAATCTACTGTAAAGTGATAGGTTATATATGTGAACAAGTGTTATCAACTATGAAGGGTATTTCAGGAGTAGACTGACAGATGAGCATTTAGCCTCGTTCCTTAGAATCAGTGCATCACATTTCAAACCTCAATATAAGGAACCTTTAAAAAAATCGCAATTTCATTCATCTCATTAGCATATTTGGATTGTAATACTTGTTTTTGTATATTGTTTTTAAAATTTGAGAAAAATTTATCTTTTTCCGATTTTCGGACAGCCAAAACTTTTTTTTTCCGTTGTTTGGCCCGCGAACGAAAAGTTGGCCCATCCTGGATTAATCCTTTACTAAGATATTTTTTAACCTTATATAATGTTATTTTGAAGTCAAATATCTTCAATTGAAATCTCCTCTAAATTTTGCATTTTACTTTAATATTATATTAATATTTTCATATGATAAATGGTCACAACCTCTGCGTTTATTAACATGCAAAGATAATATAATCAGTTTACCTAGAGATCAATTGTACTGAATTATTCATTGTACCTTTGGATGTCCTTTTTGCTCTAATAATCAAATTAAGCGGTAAATTTTATATAAAACAATTATTGCTCAATTAATTGATTATTTGTGGTGGGTGTGGTTCTCTGCTCATAACTGAAAATTCAAGTACGCAGAATATCGTCATAAAAGCAATTGTGATGAAAATAATTATATAATTATATTACCATCGTGTTATATTATCATACATCCTATATATATATATATATATATAAAAATATATAAACCAAAAAATACAAAAAATATGCTATTGTGAAAGAAAGGAATCAAATTTTTTACTATTTCTGATGTAAATTAAATAATTCCTTACAAAATCCAGAAAATTATAAATTTTGAAGTCTCCAATAATAGAATGTCGTTGATTATGATTTTATATATTATTTAATTAGATTTCTCATTTAAATTAAAGATTTAACTTTTGGGAAGTATATAAAGGCCTTTTCTTGAATAGTATTTGGCAGAAAATTTAACGTGATCTTTCCAACAAGATTCTAAGCATTTTCTATTCATTTGATTTGTTATTTTATATTCCAATAAATTTCCTTAAATTTCTAGCTGATAAAAGAATTTTGATCAATGGAATTTTGAAAAACGATTCTAATTTTTGAATCTAGTTAAGTCACAGAAAACTAGTGTTAAATTATAGAAAATTATTAAAAATATTTTTTTGTATGTTTCTTAATAGTTTGTAAATTAATTTATCTTATTTAAGAAGTCTATTTCCAAATATATAGCTATTTCTTTCTTTATAAGGCAGAATAAGTACACAGTGTTGAAAAACTGAGATTTATGGGACAGGAGATGTTAGCATCGGTGAAAACCTACTTTTAAATCTCTAAATGTTGTAGACAGGGAAATGTTAATATCACCACTGCTGGTTTTCTTTCATTTTCTGCGATGGAAATCTACATATAAGTCTGTAAAATTCAATTTTGTACAATTGCTCAATCTTGGTATATTTTATTGATGCTTTGAATTCATTAAAAGTATTTACATGCCAATGCTAACTATGTGAAAAAGAATCACACTAGATGTAAATGTAATCATTAATGCAATTTGGTTAATTTCTATAGAAAAGTTCTGTTGTGCTTCATATATTGACTTTACTTTGAATGTAATGGATCTTAAGCTTAAATATAGGTAAAATCACACAATATGGGCCGTTGGGATATAACGTTAAGAAATGAAATTTTTTTAAATTTTCATTAAAGTGCACAAACAACAGGTTGCAATTGTAAATGAAGTGAATTGTAAACAGTATTAGATATCCGGGCTACCACATTTGGTCAATTTATCCCCCAATTGTCGCCACACAAAAGCCGCGTCACTTATTTTCCGATTTGGCCTAAATGAATTTTAAAAAGAGACTAAGTAACTAAAAATATCTTAAAACTATCCACATTATAAACATTAAATCACAAAGGAATCTCATTTCAGTTTGGAATATGGTTTTTTTAGTACAAACACACTTATACATATTCCATCCAATTTTCTCAAGTTTGGTATGAATAAAATAAACATTAATGATAAATAAGAAATCTAAGAAGAAGGAAATTTTCTATTATATGTATTCTAAAATTTTTTTTTTTTAATAAAATTCTACAATAAATTATGAAGAGCATAATTTTTTTAGCAGTGGGATTGTACTTATTATTTTTCTTAAATAGATATTTAATTTTTTTTTTTTTTTTTGTTATTATCTTGACGCATTTATCTGTACTTATGGAAAACGTTAAAAGAATTAATAATATTTTTTGATTAGGTTTTTAAAATTTTGCTTTTTTCTTGCTATTTTAAAATGAAAAAGAGGGATAAATGAATTTACACATGCGTAATAGATAATACAATAATTATACTGCAATATTATAGAATAATACTGTAAGAATTCAGGAAAAGTAACTTATTGAGTAATTAGACAGCCTTCCATGAGAAATTATACTAAAAGGCAAATTTATTAATTTAATAAAATTTATTTTTACTTCATAAACAAAAAAAACAACAATGCATGAAAAATGTAACAGACCATGAAAATAAAATTAAAAAAAAAAAAAAAAAAAAAAAAAAAAAGAATTTCCTTGATATTAAATTACTAGCAGATTGCTTTGTATGTCCCAGTGAGTCTATAATTTCCCGTTTCAGCTCTGTCGCCACAGTCGTCAAATCCGCATCTAGAGTGTCGAAGGCGACTCTTTCAAGATTCACACATTTTCTGAATCAGTGCCTTCAAACCCTCTCTGAAAGACTGCATTCATGCACAGCGATGGTATTGAGCTGAGACAGAGAATTCTTTTGAAGATTCTGTGCAGTAGCGTGTCATCCAAACAAAGGGCCTGGACAAGAAGTAGTTCCTTCAAATTCAAAGAATTTCGCAAAAGATATTCCAAAGATTCTTCATTCATTTCGCGAACGATTAGCTTTTCTAGTTGTCTAAAATAGTTGGAATCAGTTTCAAAGTCCCCCCTGAACGATTGAGCTGCAGTATAAATCCAAATGTACCACATTTGAACAATATTTCATGACAGCGTCTACTGGCATGGTACACACAATGGTACTTCGACACACAATCGAAAGGCGCTTCAGCTGTAGGCCAATTTCGCTTAACAGATAAATAAATGCGGTACGCGCAGACGACCCACAGCACAAGGTAAAAATAAATTTCCAGCTCACACAGATGTTTAAGTTTTTTTAAATGCTGCAAGCAATCTTCGTGATACACCACGATGCGCAATTTCTCTACGAGGGGAAACAAAACTACAGAACTTTTGATGATTTCGGGATATCGTTGGGTGTAGGTGATTTGGTTTCCGTTAAATTTTTTCACGTTTCTGTTGAAACCCCAGAAACATTCCTTCAGACCAAATCGAGGGACAATGTCCTTTCTACATGTTGTGTAAATGTGGTGGGCAGCCCATGACGAATCGGTGTTTCCCAACGATACCAATCTAGGATGATTTTGCAACATTTTAGCTATATGTTTATAGTAAGAAGAAGAATTTCGACAATGAAAATATCGAAATTTTCTAAATTTTGCAAATTCACTAATGTATCTACATCTTCGTTATGGAAAGTATCTGTATTCTCCTATGTCCGAAAATAATTTCTGACATATTTTAATCTCGCACAGTTCTTTAATGCTGACAGATTGAAAATGTCGCTACATCAAGTCTTTGCAATAAGGGGCATTTCTCGATCAACCTCTCTAAATAGGAGTTCTTGTTGTTCTGGAAGTTTTCGGGCAGTAGTATATATCTGATGTTTCTGCAACTATCGGCCTCCTCTAATAGAATTGTCATGAGAGACTTCCATTGTCTTGCTGTGAAATCAACTCCATCAAGGACTAAATTTTGCAGTTGTCCACTCTTTAGTAACAATTTTAAGGGGCTAGGCTTTTCGATGTTCATATTAATAACAAGAAACTGAAATAACTCGTTCACTACGTTGCAGTTGACTTGAGAGAAAGGATTAGTGTTTCCCCTCCATTCCATCTTTTGTCTACTAAATAATGAGAAGTTTCTTCAATACATAATTCGTACAGCGAATTAGGAGACTTTTTTTTCTCATGGTGTCTTCTAATCTGGAAAAAAATTAGAAATTTTTTTTTAATATTACTGAAATGATCAACGCTTACATGGAATTAAATAATAATATTTGAATTGAAATAATACATAAAATAAGAAACACCATACATTTTTTTCATAGTCTTTTTAGTATTCGTTTAACAAAGTCATTTGTGTACATTAGAATGATTAGATACGCCTGAAAATAACGAAATTAGTTCTGATTATTATTTAAAATGCGTAAATGTTTATTATAAATCACGATGTGGAAGATAGGATTACGTTGATCTGCCTTCCAAAACTAGGATAATTCTCAAACTTATAGAAGAAAAATATATGTGTAGTGAAATTATGAAAATAGAAAATTACGGCTTTGTTAAATGATCACAAAAGACTAAGACTTTGTTTGAATCCCGCCGAATTTCATAATTTTCACATACTCTGTCGTCGAACTATAATTAAATGATGCAGATAAGAATTTAGTTACTGGAAAATAATAACTATTTTGTAATTCTTATCGGCGTTACTATTACACCTGAGTTTATCAATGTTCTTACAATAGTGAGAATTTGCTTTGTGACTGAAGGAACAAAATATATAGTCCGACGAAGGATAGCATGGAATGGTAATCATCCGTTTTAACGACGGAAGTGGACGAATCGATTTTTGATAGGGGTGCTAGTCGGATATTCATGGTGAAAAAGGAAAAAAAGTATAATAATTAGTGTGGATTTCTTTCAATTAGTTTTTTTTTTTAAATATCGTTTAACCTAAAATTTTAATGGTTAAAAAGTTTAAATTCTCTTTATTCCAATAAAATCCTCCTTCCCCACGTCTAGGACGCATATCTTTTGAATCAGTCCGACTTGGCCGTTTGCCAAGCTTCCACGCTATCGGTGGTTAGGTTACACTTGTCACAATCACTATTACTATTACTATTATTATTACATATCACAATTACTATTGCTATATTTTAAAGACATAATATGAAGTATATAACCTTCCATTATTTACTAACCTATTGTAAAAAATAATTTAATAAATAGATTTCGTGAAAGCTCACTTTTATTTTATTCTTTTTTATCTAGAAAACATTATAGAACGTAAAAGAAGATTCGTGAAATCTTAAGACAATGGATGTTAACAGTTTTAGATTTAAGATATTATAGGATTCACTCCCTGCTTTTTCAATCCATATTGATGCCTTGAGATACGAGTTTAATTCGTTATACGAATTAATTTCTAATTTTAAATCAAAATGCTCGTGTCACAAATCAATTCCCAAATCATTTTTCATTTATTAATAAGAAATAAATTAAAAATATTAAAGGCAAAAGACCACTCCAATTTTTTAATAATATATTTATAGTGAACAAATATTGTATAAGAACAATATAAAATGAAATATATGTAAAAAAAAAAAAAATCTAAGATTTGGATTTGTCCATCTTTGTCATAAGTCAAAAATAATATGTTTACATTATGTCACATCTGATTTAATATATTTATTAATTTTTTAATATTTATTAATTTTGCATGCATATTTTTCCTATTTCATTTAGTTCTCTACAAGACTTATAGATGGCGAAACTGGTGTGTAATAATATAGCAAGCATGACATTTTAAAGGTTTAGCACACTAATTCAGAAATATTTAATGATTATATCATTCTAGATATTTTTCTACAATTTTTTTAAATACCTACTTTGTAAAATTAATGAAAGAAAACTGGTCTATATAAAAGAAATTATGGCCTAAGTGACGTTCTTAAAAACGATTACACTTTAGTCAATTTTATTTTTAAAAACAAATGAATGAACAAAATATAGTCTTGAAAATAAGGATTTGCTTATTATGTGTCTAAAATTTTAATAATATTTTCTATCATTTTGCTTCTTTTTTTTTATTTTTAAATCCGTTGCACCTACTACGATTATCAGTACGTATGCTTTTATTATATTTAAGAAGGTACGAACGGTTTTTTTTTTTTTTTTTTAAATATTCTAATAATAAAAATTTTTAATAATAAAAATTAAATATATAAATTCTATTGCGAAAACTAACTTTTAATTAAAAAAACATAAGGAATTTAAAAGAATTTTTGCGTATTTGAAGCAAAATTAATTAAAATTCTTTCCGATCATTATTTTCATATCTCTAATAGCATTTTTCCCACCGGCAATATTTCACAAAATGGTTTAATGCACACATCATCCCAATTTTTAAACCAAAACAAAGATAGCACTTTCATTACTTTCATCCAACCAAAATTTGTTAATTGCTTGTATTGAACGGTAAACACAAGTTTTAAAAGCAGAAACGGACGAATCAATTTACTGCTTATAGGTGGTTGTCAGACATACGCAATGCAAAGCAATTTCGAAAGAATTCTTTTTTTTTTTTTCATTTACGGAAATATATCATTAAAACAAACGAAACAAAGTGCAAATATTCTGGCCCAGTTACACGGAATAAAACCAGGAGAAAGAAGTTCATGGTTTTTCTTCAGTGTAATTGGGAAAAATACCCCGTTAGTTTGTTTGAATCCGAATGAATTTGCCAATTTTTCTCATACTCTGTCGTCGAATAATATTTAAATGTAGATTTTCTGAAGAAAAAAATGTGTTTAAGAAATTCAGTTCAAGTAATAAATGGAATATAAAGAATTGCTGTAATACTTCAAACGAAAGATTACAACTAATTTACAAATCATTATTAAAAATAAAATTATTTTATAATTTGGATATTACTTAACAAGATAATAAATAAAAAAGGATAGATAAAACATATTTTTAGAGAAAAGCAACACATAAAATTGTAAACTTTTTTTTCAATTTAAAGACATATAAGCGTCTGTAGTTGTTGGTTTTCTGTAAAAATGTTCTTGCTTGCAGGATTATGTGACAATTTTTTTTCTCAATAATTGAAGGTCTGATAGAATGAATTGAGATGCTGGATACAGCATTATTTTTTTCCCTTTAAATTTTTAGCATTTTCTTTTCCCCATCGATTTTGTCGTGTTAGCATGTATTTAAAAGTATTTTATAATTTATCTTTCTTAGTATGTTTTAATTAACAATTATCATTAATAATATATTATATATATATGTACATAATGGTTTTGAATGTATTTAGTGTATTTGCGTGAAAACTTCCCCCGTACGCATGTAATGCTGATCAGTAGAAAAATAAAAAAAAAGCGACTCTTTCTGTTTTCACTTTCTTATGACCACAGATGGTGAGAACGTGTTGTTCATCCAAAAAACATTTCTCACTCTCGTCTCCCTTTAATTTCAAACGGTGAAGTACAGATTGTTTTACAGCTGGAGAGGAGAATGACCGGAACCTGTGGCAGTTCTCAAGTGGACATGCGACAATATTTACGCGAGGATTAAAAATCTGATTAATCGGCCTTTTGATATGACGCCTGTGCAGAAGAAATCAACCCCTGAACCATAAAAAAGATTCGCAGCAAAGAATAAAAAGTGTGGATTGTTGGAGTAACATGGTTGACAGACCCGCACCTCCAGCTCCATAATTCTTTCAAATAAGAATATTTCCACAATTTTAGAAGCTCCGTAATTATACCCAAACAAAGAATCCCAGATTCAGTATGCTTCAGTGACATTTTGTATTAAATAATCATTCGAGTACCCCTCTAAACCTGCTGTTATGTTCATTTTTATTGGAACTGGCTTATTTAATAAAAGATGAATTTCGCTTACTAAAAACTACTCCAAAGTATGGCCGTGCCATTGATTGAGAAATGGCACGGCCATACTTTGTCATAGGTATATTATGTATATAAATATATTTTGTGTTGGGATGTATTTATTTTTTTGTAATATGTCAACGTTCTATGATTTGTGCCTATAAACCTTCTATGATATTATTACTTTTCGTAATTGCAAATTGACAAGTCCATCACTGAAATATTTTTAACCTTATATACTAATGTTATTTTGAATTCAAATATTTTCAATAGAAGACATATGATAGCATCTATAAATTTTGCACATGCTGCTGTTATAATTATATTAATGATTTTCATATGATGACTGGTCTAATGGTAACTGCTTTTATTAACATGTAAAGATAATATTATCAATAGACGTATAATTAAACTGAATTATTTACACTACCTTTTTTTGTGCTAATAATCGAAATTAAATTGTATATTTTATTTAAATCAAATGTTGCACAATTGCTTGATTACTTGTGGGTGTATTTCTATGTTCATAATTGAAAATTCAAACATGAATGTATATATTATGAATTGTCATTAAAATTATTTATATAATTATTATATTTTTAGCTATACATTTGAATATTTATATTATATTATCCTAGATCATATGCATAAAAAAATTAAAAATAACATACAAATATGATATTGTGAATAGAATGAAAAGTTTTAATATTTCTTATGTAAATTCGAGAATTCCTTAAAAATCAGAATATTACTAATTTTGAATTATGAAATAATTATATGTCTTTCTCTGATGATGGTTTTATATATTATTTCAATGAATTTTTAGGAAATACCTAGCTGCCTTTTCTACAATATTCTCCTAGAACTTCACTCCATGGTAAAGAACGAATGAACTGATGTAAATTACGTTGGTCATCGTATTGGGCAGAAAAGCTAACGCAATCCTCTCAAAACGATTATGAACATTTTACTAATTTATATTACAATAAATTTCCTTAAATTTGCAGTTGATAAAAGAATTTTTATCAATAAAATTTAAAATTCTAGTTTTTGCATCTAGAAAAAATTTCATAAAACTATCATTAAATTATAGAAAATGATTAAAAATATCTTTTTATGTTTCTTAATATTTAGTAAATTAATTTAAGAATTCTATTTGCAATTATACAGCTATTACTTTCTTAATACAACAGAATAAGTACAGAATGTTTGAAAACTGTGATTTATGGACAGGAGATGTTAGCATCAGGTGAAAACACACTTTTAATTCTCTAAATGTTATTGACAGGGAAATATTAATATGAACAGAGCTGGTTTTCTTTCATGTTCTGCGATGGAAATCTACGTATGTCTTTAAAACTCAATTTTCTACAATTGTTCGATTTTGATTGCTTTCAGTGTATGGTTCACCATCGTATTGATGCTTTGAATCTAATTATCTTTTTAACTATCCGCATTATGAACATCAAATCACAAAGAATATCATTTCAGTTTGAACTATGTTTTATTTTTCAGTACAGACACATATACATATTCCATCAAATTTTTTTAGTAAAAATAAAATAAGCATTAATAATAAACAAGGAACCTAAGAAAAACATGTATTCTTCTGTTTCACATGTATTCTTAAGATTTTTAAAAAACGTTATATACAATAAATTATGAAGAGCAGTACTTCAGCAGTAAGATTGTACTTATTATTTTTCTTAAATTGATATTTAATTTGTTTTTTGACACATGTAACTGTGCTTATGGAAAATAATAAAAAAAAAATAATAATACCTTTGTTTAGTTTTAAAATTTTTCTTTTTTTTGTGCTGTCTATTTTAAAATGAAATTATAGGTGAATTTAAATATGAATAATAGAGAATATGATAATTACAATTTAAAAATATAATGAAAGAATTCGGAAAAAGTAATATATTGGCTAATTAGACAGCCCTTCATGAGAAATTTTATTAAAAGGTAAATGTATTATTTTAAAAATTTATTTCAGCTTCTTAAACAAGAACAACAAGACATGAAAATGTAAAAGCACACATAAAAAAAAAAATTTTTTTTTAAAGAATGTCCTTGAAATTAAATTACTAGTAGACTTCTTGCCAAGCTTGAGTATGTGGCTCTAATATCCCGTTTCAGCTCTTCCGCCACAGTCGCCAAATCGTCATCTAGATTTTCAAAAGCGACACTTTCAAGATTCACGCATCTTTGAATCAGTTCTTTCAAACACTCTCTGAAAGACTGCATTCATGCACAGCGATGGTATTCAGTTGAGTCAGAGAATTTTTTTCGAAGATTTTGTGCAGTAGCGTGTCATCCAAACAAAAAGCATCGAAAAGTAGTAGTTCCCCTCAAATTCAAAGCATTTCGCAAAAGATATGCCAAAGATTCTTCATCGACTTCGCGAACGATTAGCTTTTCCAGCTGCCTAAAATTCTTGGAATCAATTTCAATGCCGCCCTGAACGATTGCGCTGCAACATAAATCCAAATGTACCACATTTGGACAATATTTCATGACAAAATCTACTGGCATGGCTTTGTGACTCACAATCACAAAACACTTCAGTTGTGGTCCCATTTCGCTTAACAAGGAAATAAATGCGGTACGTGTGAGCAATCCACGGCACAAACTAAAATCAATTTCCAGCACACGCAGATGTCTCAATTTTTTAAATGCTCAAGGCAATTTTTGTGATACACTACGATGTTCAATTTCTCTACGAGTGGAAATAAAGCTACAGAGCTTTTCACGAATTTGGAATATTGTTGGATGTAAGCGATTTGCTCTCTGCGGCTAAATTTGTTGACGTAACTGTTGAATCCCCAGAAACATTCCTTCAGGCCAAATCGAAGGACAGTATCCAGTTTACACGTTGTGTGAATGTGGTATGCAGCCCATGAGGAATCTGTATTTCCCAATGATACCAATTTAGGATGATTTTGCAACAATTTAGCTATATGTTTATAGTAAGACGAAGACTTTCGAGAATGAAAAATAGCGAATTTTTCTAGATTTTTCAAGTTTGCTAATGTATCTATGCATTCATTCCGAAAGTATTTGTATTCTTTTTTATGCCCGAAGCATAATTTTTGACATATTTTAATTTCACACAGTTGTGCAATACTGACGGATTGAAAAATGTCGATACTACCAGTATTTCCAATAAGGGGCATTTCGCGATCAACCTCTCTAAGGAAGAGTTCTCGTCGCTCTGGAAGCTTTTGGGGCAGTATTATACACGTGATGTTTCTGCAACTATCACCCTCCTCTAATAGAATTGTCATGAGAGACCTCCACTGTTTTTTTTGTGAAATCACATCCATCGAGCATTAAATTTTGCAGTTGTCCACTCTTTAGTAACAATTCTAAGGGGTTAGGCTTTTCTATGCTCATATTAATTACAAGAAACTTAAATAAGTCGTTCACTATGTTGCAGTTGATTTGAGAGAAAGATTAGTGTTTCCTCCGTTCCATCTTTTGTCTACTAAATAATTAGAAGTTTCTTCAATACATAATTCATACAGCGAATTAGGAGACTTTTTTTTGCCATGGTGTCTTCCAATCTGAAAAAATAATTATTTTAATATTGCTGAAATGATCAACACTTACAGGAAAATAAATAATAATTAAAATGCGACATAAAATAAGAAACACCACAACGTTTTTCCACAGTCTTTTTAGTATTAGTTCAACAAAGTTATTTGAGTGCATCAGAAAGACTACAGACGACTGAAAATAACTAAATTAGAGCTGATTATCATTTAAAATGTGTAAATCACTATTAGAATATAAGTCTAGATTTATCTGAATTTCAAAAGTAGGATAGTTTTAAAACTTGTCGAAGAAAATTTTGTGTTTATGAAAATATAAAAAATTTAAAAGTACGTTTTATTAAATGGTAGTAAAAAAACTAAGTGTCAGAAGTATTAATTCGTATAATAAGGTTAAAAAAATAAGGATTAATTTTCTATTCTGGATTTAATACATTTTGACTGAATTTCATAATAGTTACACCGTATGAGAATATATGGCATGAGGTGCTTTGAGATACGTGTTCGCTGTTGCTGCTTCATCTCAATTTATCCAAATACTGTTTAAATTACAACAGGCAAAAGGATCTGGCAAAAGTGCAAAATGTATCCTTTGTAGAAGAACAACTCTAAAACTTTACTACTTTTTGATTGCATTGCCTGTGATGAATTGCAAATTCATTTTTAAAAGAAAAGAGTCGTTGCACGTACTTTCGACATCTAAAAGAGGACAGAAGAATCTCTTCTTTCCTATGAGAAGGTTTAATACTAAATGACAGAATTTCTGAGCATATTTATCACCTATCCCCTGTTCCGTTGATTTTACCTGTGCTTTCTTTTTTTTGTTGAAATATGAGATCTTCCGGAGATATCGCAGTATGAAATATGAGATCTTCCGCAGATATCGCAGTATGCCAATATGACATGGAATTCGTAGCAGAAATGGACGAATCGATTACTTCTTAAAGGTGGTGGAACGAAACAAAATGCAAAAATTTGAGCCCAATTACGCGGAATAAACAACATGGGGAAAAATATCGTGAAAATAATTTTCTCTCTTACGACCTTAACTTTGTTTGAATCCGGCCGAGTTTGATAATTTTTCACATACTCTGTCTTTGAACTATAATTAAATGTTGCAGATAAGAACTTAGTTAATGGAAAATAATAACTATTTTGTAATTCTTATGAGCGTTTCTAATATGCCTGAATGGTGTTCTTAAATAAAATTTACTAAAGGAATCCCATCACGGATCGCGTGGAATGGTAATGGTCCGTTTTAACGACGGAAGGGGCGAATCGATTACTTGATCGGAGTGCCAGTCGGATATTCATGGTGAAAAGAAAAAAAAAATAATGTCTAGTATGGATTTTTTTCATTTGGTTTTTTTAAATATCGTTTAATTTAAAATTTTAATGATTAAAAATTTAAATTCTCTTTTATCCCATTAAAATTCCTCCTAAATCACTTCCCCACCTCTAGGACGCACATCGTTTTGAACCAGTCCGACTTGCCAATTTTTTAATTGATTTGGTCGCTTGCCAAATTTCCACGCTGTCGGTGGTTGGGTTATACTTATACATCACAATTACTATCGCTATATTTTAAAGATTTTGGCAATATAATTATATAACTTTCCATTATTAATTACAAGCCTATTGTAAAAAATAAATAAATTAATACAATACGTGAAAACCCATTTTTATTTTATTATTTTCTAGAAAAAATTTTAGAAGGTAAGAGAAGGTTCATGAAATCTTAAGAGACAATGGATGTTAACAGTTTTAGATTTATGATATAATAGGTTTCACTCTCCCCCTTTCAACCCATATTGAAGAGAGTGCTACCTTGAGATACGAGTTTAATTCGTACTACGAATTAATTTCTAATTCTAAGTCAAAATGGTCGTGTCTCAATTCCGTCAGCATAACCCTTTCATTGTATTGATTACTTTTTTCAATAGTCTTGTAGCATCGACAACTGGTCCCTAATTGTACCGAATTTAAACTTAACTTAAATTCTTTTATTTTTAATTTTTATTTTATTTATTTTTAGTATTTTTAATTTTTCTTTGAGTACCATTTATTAAATTTAGGAACTTTTGCTTGTAAATTTTTATATACTAACAATAAAGCAGCCAATTAAAATTAAAATCATATTTATGAATTAAGTTGAGGAGGTTAGGGAGTATTTCCCCCATTGGTACTCTGTAATCGGTACGCCAATTGCCGGTCAAATCAATTTCCCAAAATCAGTTTTCATTAATTGAAAAGAAATGAATTAAAAAAATAATGGCAAAAACAACTTCAATTTTTTAATAGTATATTTACAATACAACAATATAAAATCAAATATATGTAAAAAAAAAAAAAAAAAAAATCTATAATTTGGAGCTGTCCATTTTTTGCCATAATTTCACAAATAATATGTTTATTTTTGAATTATTATTTATGTCACATTTGGTTTTAATATATTTATTTATTTTAAATATCTATTAATTTTATAATCTATTATTAATTTTGCTTGCATATTTTCCCTATTCCAATTAATTCTGTATAAGATTTATAGATGGCGTAACTGGTGTGGCAAGTCTATAATTTTAAAAATTTTGCACA
This sequence comes from Caerostris extrusa, assembly GCA_021605095.1. NCBI lineage: Eukaryota > Metazoa > Arthropoda > Arachnida > Araneae > Araneidae > Caerostris > Caerostris extrusa. The sequence goes on along the minus strand of BPLR01018986.1, from coordinate 9,822 downwards.
CTAGATAAAATATATCTAATAAATATATTATGCTAGATTTTGATCTACATTTTTTAAATACCTACTTTGTAAAATTAATGAAAGAAAACTGGTCGATATAAATGAAATTATGGGTTAAGAGATATAGTTAAAAATTATTACATTTCAGACAATTTTATTTAAAAAAAAAAACAAATGAAAGAACAAAATGTAGTCTCGAAAATATTGACTTGCTTATTTTGTATCTAAAATTTTAATAACATTTTCCACAATTTTGCCTTTTTTTTTTTATTTTTAATTTCGATGCACCTACTATGATTAGCAGTATATATGTTTTTTTATTAGATTTAAGATGGTATGAATATTTTTTTTTTTCTTAAAAATAATGCACGATATATTAATTAAAAAATAAAAAAGATTAAATTAAACATGTTATCGTATTTAAAAAACCAGTTTTATTTAAATAATGACATCAAACAAAATAATTATTTTAAAATTAACAGATCCCACGTTACATACAATTAAACATTTTTTTTTTTTTGCAAACTTTAATTGTAAAAAATATTCTGAATAACGTTTTTTAATATAAAAATATTTTAGAAAGCAAAATAGAAATAAGGCTGTATAATAATAATAATAATAAAGAACACAGTTAATCAAAAAAATTAATATACCACCAGATAATTCCATGGCACATAATAATAATATTTTTGTTTAAATAAAGAATAAACAGTGATAATTGTTTTAAGATATTCGTCTACACCATTCAGATTTACGTCATAGCTGTTGAAACTACTTAAAATTCTATTGCAAAAACTAAATTAATTGAAAAAGAAATTAAGTAGAAAAAATTAAAGCCACACACACAAAAAAAAAAAAATCCAATTTTTTTAATACATTCTACAATGAGCTAATATAGTATATGAACACTATAAAATCAAATACATGTAAAAAAAAAAAGAAATGTGATTTGGATCTGTGCGTCCCTGCCCTGTGTCACAAATAACATGTTTAATGTTTATTTTTTAAATTATTATTCATTTCACATCTGATTTAATTTATTTAACGCTTAACATTTAATAATTCAGCTCGCATTTTTTAATATTCTATTTAATTCTGGTTAATATTTATAGATGGCATAACTGGTGTATAATGATATAGCAAGACTGATATTCTAAAAATTTTGCGCACTAGATCAAAAATATCTACTAAATTCATCAAGCTAAATATTTTTCTCCATTTTTTTTTTTAAAATATCTACTTTGCAAAATTAACGAAAACAAATTAGTCGATATAAATGGAATTATATCTAACAGATATCCTTAAGATTATGAACACTGTTGGCATTATAAAAAATAAATAAAACAATAAATTATAGTTATTGAAAAGCCAATTACCATTATAATTAAAATTGGCATTTATCTCAATTATACATAAAGCACCTATTTTTAATGGTTGGTAACTATATATCGAATAGATTACGCGTTAAATTAAATAGGAATCATAATCTGATGGTTTTATCTGATTTCATTAGTTTAATTTTTTGTTGATAAAATTAAATTTGCTTATAAATTTGCATTTAAAACTGTCAAAAAATAATCATTCTGTAAAAAGCTTTCAATTCTTTGTTAAAAAGTTTTTCTCATTAGCAAACTATTGCGAGAACAAAATATGAATAAGTAAGAAAAATGTTTTCAAAAAAGAATTTTAATGCATAAACTATTAATATAATGTAAAAATTTATTAATTAACTATTTATATGCCATGTAAAAATGAACTAAATAAAAAAATTATCTAGATTTTCAGAAAAAAAGATTTTTAATAAAAATATGAAATCAGAAGAAACTATGCATATGATTTCATTTATAACTTTCATGTGATGCTTACTTACAATGTTTTGTTTTTTTAAAGAAAGATGACAAAATATTTTTTATGGTACTTTTAATAGCACTTTATAGATCATAAATATCATATATTCTGTTATTTTATTTACTTTTTATTTATAACATGAGGTTGCAACTGTGCAATATCTAAGAGGAAGTTTTCAGTTAGATAGTTTGTAAGACATATAAACTGATGGAATGAAAGAGAATAACTTTCTTGAAAACTACCTATGCTATTTAATTATTTGAAAGAAATCATTGTCTGTATTTTTTAATTATTTTTAATTTCAACTTTAATATAAATGGCTTAAAATGTATAATTAATAATGGAATGGCTTAAAATGTATAATTAATAATAATGTAACGCTTAAAATGCATATCCCTGAATTATATAAGGATAAACTCGTATATAAAATAAATATATGAACAAACATGTTCCAATTATTTTGATCATATCAAAATTAGTAAAATATGTTTAATTAAATATATTAGCATATTAGTCGACATGACTTGACCATAATACATTTAAAATATATTGGAAGAAAGAATCAAAAATTTAAAGGGAAAAAATCTCATCTTTATCAACTATATCTTTTTATAGTAGTCATCTTTTAAGTAATCGTCATTTTTAAATATAATTATAATAAAAAAAAAATTTATTCAATGCATAGATAAAAAAAATAATTTTTCTATTTAATGTATATTAATTAAAGCACCCATTATTGAATTGGATACATTACAGTTATGAATGTAATTATAAATATTTCTTGTATTTTATAACGGCAAAAAATTTTTCTTTATCCTTCTTGCAACTTCGAATATTTTTGAATTTTTAGCTATGAATACTTTTGATGGAAATATTGTACCAATTTTAAATGGATTTCATAGAAAAATATGATTAAGAGAATATTTAATAAAAAAATATATATTAAATTGTTCTCTGAATTTTTGTTTTGGCATGCTATTTTTTTAGATTAAATACTCTATTTAATTAAAATACGAATTATTTTAAATAAATAATGTACGAATAAAAGATTCCTTTAAAATTTGCAAAAGTATCAAATGATATACGAGTTTTGATTGCGTAAGGAAAAAAAAAAAATGCTTCTATGTTAGCAAATAATTTATTTCTATTTGGTGTTTTTCAGTTTCAAAATTAAATCTAAAATTATACATATTATATTTTAGAAAATATACGAAAAACACAATATGCCATGAATATGTTTTTAAACATTAATTAAGAAATCTAATTTTTGGAAATTTTAATATTTGTAGACATAACATAGTTGTAGATTTTCTGTAGCGGAAAATTGTGCTTAATAAATTCAGATCAAGTAATAAATGGGAAATAAAAGAATTTCTGTAATCCTTCAAATGACGGATTACCACTAATTTTTATATTATTATTAAAAATAAAATTATTTTAAAGATTTGGATGTTATTTAGCAAATTAATAAATAAAAAAATGAAAAAATAAAACATATCAGTTGAACAGATTCAAAAATTTTTAGAAAAAAAAAAAATGCTTGGTGGTGAATAATTTACAAATTTAAAATATTACTAAAATTTGAAATTAATTTAAATTTAATACATTTATTTTAAACAGTTATTGTAGAAACATTTAGTAGTATATGTTTATAATCAATTTATCATATTGGTTCCTATACAGAAGAATAGATGACGCCATAATATCGCCTCCAATTATTTAAAAAGAATTTTCGCCCTATGACATAATTATTAAAGTTCTACCGCCAGCAAAAGAGTAATAAAAACAGATCTTCGATCATAAAACGATAATTCTTAGTCCATCAAATATTGATCTTAGAAGATAAGGTCATTCATGTTAAGCGACTTGCCCATTACAGTGGCCAATATAAAATTTTAAAAACTTTGCGCACTAGATAAAAATATCTAATAAATATAACCTGCTAGTTATGTTTCTAAATTTATTTTTAAATATATACTTTGTAAAATTAATAAAAACAAACTAGTCGATATAAGTAGAATTATGGGCTAAGAGGTATATTTAAATATTATTACACTTTGGTCAATTTTATTTTTAAAAAAACAACAAATGAAAGAACAAAATATAGTTTGAAAATAATGATTTGCTTATTATATGTCTAAAACAAAATATATTTATTTTAAAATCAACATAAAACATTTTTTTTTATTTTTGAAAAATTTTATTAGAAAAAAATTGTTCTGAATAATTTTTTTAAAAAAAAAATTTTAGAAAGCAAAATAGAAATGACTGTATAGTAATAATAATAATAATAATAATAAAGAACGAAGTCACTTAATTAATCATCACGCTACCAGATGAGTCAATGCCACATAATAATATTTTTTTATTTAAGAAAAAAAAATAAGCAGTGATAATTTTCATCTGCACACGATACATAATAAAGAATAGTAAATCCTCCATGTACCAAAGCATTTGAAACTTTTTAAAATTCTATTGCAAAAACTTATTTTTTAATTAAAAAAACATACGTAATTAAAAAAAAATTTTTGCTTAATTTAAGCAAAATTAATTAAAATTCTTTCCGATCATTATCTTCACATCTTTACTAGCATTTGTCCCACCGGCAATATTTCGCAAATGTTTTTTAATGCACACATCATCCCAATTTTTAAGACAAAACAAAGACAGCACTTTCATTACTTTCATCCAGCCAAAATTTGTTAATTGCTTGTATGGAAAGGAAAATATAAATTTTAAAAGCAGAAACGGACGAATCAATTTCTGTTTAAGGGTGCTGGACAGACATAAGCAATGCAAAGCAATTTCGAAAGGATATTTTTTTTTCATTTACAGAAATATATCATTAAAAACAAACGAAACAAACTGCAAATATTTGAGCCCAATTACACGGAATAAAAACCATCAAAAAAGCGTTTATGGTTTTCTTCAGTGTAATTGCAAAAATAACCTGTTATTCTGTTTGAATCCGAATGAATTTGCCAATTTTCACATACTCGGTCGTCGAATTATATTTCAATGTTGTAGACGAGAACTTAGTTAATGGAAAATAGTCACTATTTCATAATTCTTATTGGCGTTTCTAATACGCCTGAGTTTATCAATGTTCTTTCAGTATACTAAACATACATAAATTAAATATATATAGTCAGACCACGGATCGCGTGGAGTGGTATTACAATTCCAATTTTATTTAATAATACAATTACAATGAATAAATATAGTATACGAAGAAAATAAAATCAAATAAATACTAATCAGTTAAATACTAATTGGGAGAACTTCAGGCATGTGAAGCAAAGTAAAAAATTACCCAGTTTCAAATTAATTACCAAAGCAGATGCTGATAACAGGATAAAGGAATTAACCAACATCTACGTCACATGTCTGCAGGAAAGTTCTACCCCCTAAATTCAAACCTCCACCGATTAGATTTCCTCAATACATTAAAGACAAAATCAAGCTTAGAAATCATTACCGTCGTAGGTGGCAAAGGACGAGAGATCCTGAGTTCCTACGACATTATTACTGCTCTCTAATTGACATTAGGAAGCCATTACTGTCTTTACACAGCAACGCTGGCAAGACGACATAGAGGCCCTGACGCCTGAGTCAACATCTCTTTGGAAAAAAATGTTCCCTCCTCCTACCCAAACAATATCACAACATTCCGCCCTTGCAGGGTGCCAACGGCCGAGCTGCTTATTCCCCAGAAGACAAAGCGGAACTGCTCGCAGACAGTCTCAAATCCCAATTTGAAATCAATCACGATCTTATTAATAATCGCATGTTAAAGTCCACTCCTATTAAATTTATTCTGTATATCACCATTCTTTTTAACTTTCTACTTAGGATCTGTCATTTCCCAGCTTGCTGGAAGACTGCCGTGGTATGCCCCATTCTAAGCCAAATGCTAATTTGGCTTACCCCCATAATTACCGTCCTATCTCACTACTTAGTAGCTTGAGCAAAATATTCGAATCTGCGTTACTTAAACCCCTGAATCAGCATTGCGATCTCCACGATTTAATCATTCCTGAACAATTTGGTTTCAGAAGGCAATTAGGAACCTGTCACCAATTACTTAGGTTGACAGAGCTGATTCATGACGGCTTTAACGAACGCAAATCTACGGGAATATTATTTTTGGACGTAGCCAAAGCCTTTGATAAAATTTGGCATAATGGCTTATTATTCAAGCTCATGCGACTTGATTTTCACCCCAACTAGTTAAGATTCTTTGCTCTTACCTACAAGCCCGAGATTTCTTAGTTAGAGTAGATGGAGTTACTTCCTCAACCAGACCAATAGAAGGGGAGTTCCTCAAGGGTCGCTCCTAGCGCCCGCCCTCTTCAATATTTATATAAATGACATACCGAGAGATGCCCAAACATCTCTCTTTTGCTACGCTGATGATACGGCGATAGCCACACAGAACAAATCACCTCAGCTGGCTGTTAAAGACCTTCAATTTTCAGTTTTTAAATTAGAAAAATGGTTAACCACCTGGAAAATTAAAGTTAATGCCACTAAATCTGCCTGTATGCTATTTACTCGGAAGATCGCGTTTTCTCTATTAGGGGAGTATCACTCTTTTGGCCAGCCCGTCCCTGGGAAACTGAATATAGATACCTGGGGTTGTTTCTAGACCCAAAATTATCTTTCAATTCCCATATTAAGAATGCAGTTGCTAAAGCAACTGGTGCGAGTATTAAACTCCACTGCCTAATTTCTCGAAAGAGTAGGCTTGCGATCAAACACAAGATCCTGCTCTACAAGTCTATCATTAGACCTATCTTGGTTTATGGTAGTCCTATCTGGGCCTCTACCTCATTGACAAACATCAAGAGACTCCAGGTTTTCAAAATAAACACCTGGCTATGATTGCTGACGCACCATGGTTCGTTCGTCGTAAGATTATCCACAGAGATCTAGACGTCGAACCTATTCCTAATTATATAATCAAAATTTCAAAGAATTTTCTTGAAAAATGTCCTCAGATTAGCAATGAGTTAATCCGTCGACTGCCAACCTATCACCCTGGGGTGAAGAGCTCCCAAAAAAAGACCATGGGCAGTCTACGATGTCTCCTATGAGTGTTTTCCTAAAGTTAAGAAACACCATGGCTGTTACTCTGAACAAGCGCAAGCGAGTTCAGGTAATGGGGTGAGCCTTGCTCATTGAGAAGTTATCTCAATGTGTATCTGACGATTACTTTTGGCTTAAAAACTAAATGTAAATTTAATTCTAATGAACTGGCGCAGAGGTAAAGATTCGGATCTTTGTCCGCGAGGTTGAGGGTTCGAATCAGAACTCTGTTCCTTTTCTATTCCTCTTTTTTGCTACGTTGTGCTTTAAATTCATTATAACTTTCCGAATAGTAACTAAGTTAGGTTTTTTTTTTTTTTTTTTTTTTTTTTTTTTTTTTTTTTTCGTTCGCTTTTTTACCCCTTTTTTTTGTTAGGAAAATAAAAAATAATAGATATTAAAAATTATAAAAATAAATAAAAATTATAAAACTTGGAAAATCAAACAAAATTATAAAATGAAAAATCAAATAAAAAATATAAAATGAAAATCAAATAAAAATTATAAAATTTGGAAAATAATCACAGGTTCTGTGATGGGTTTTTTTTTGTGGGGACTTTGTTTACATTTTTTACCTTTCAGATGCTCCTATTGGCTCCACGTTTTCAGCATAATTCTCCAATCAGTGATCAGTAAGCAACCGGGTTGGGGTTTGTTTAAGTTTTACAATAGTCTATGGCATTTGGAACTTGTCCCTAATTGTACCGAATTTAAAACTTAACTTTTAAATTCTTTTATTTTTTATCTTACTTTTTTAAATAGTATTTTTTTTTTTTTTTTTTTTTTTTTTGAGTACCATACAATAATTTTAGAAACTTTTAATCTTTAATTTTTTACTAACAATAATTAAGCAGCCTTTTATAATTCAAAAGATATTTATTAATTAAGATGAGGAGGTTTTGGGGTATTTCCCCCTGTTGGTACTCCGTAATCGGTACGCCAGTTGCCAGTTGCCAGACTTATTCTTGATTCAAGAGATCTTTTACAGCCGGGCATAAACACAGAAATCCCTAACTTCACACTCTTTAGAAATGATAGAATTAATACCACAACACTTCGCGCGGGGGCGGTACTTGTATCTATATTAAAAACGCATTGGATCACCACCAAATTCCTACTCCAACTCTAACTTCCACGGAAGCCACTATCATAAATTTGAAATCTCTAATAATATCTCTATTGTTTTCATTTCCATCTACTGCATAGTAGGAAAAAGGAACACCATTTAATGATCTCAAAATCTGCAAAAATCCACAATAACGTCATTTTCGCGGGCGATTTTAACGCCACCCATACCTCATGGAACAATAGTAAAAATAATCCCAGAGGTATGCAGTTAAATAAATCTTTTAATGAAAACAACCATATAATTATAGCACCTACATCTGCAACCCGTATTGACTGCCGAACTAACGCGCACAATATTTATGACTTTGCCACCTTTAAAAACATTCCATTTCCAGCCACGACGACAGTTTTCCACGAGCTCAGCTCCGATCACCTTCCTTGCCTACTAGACATAGACTTGAATATTAAACCGTAAACTATACCTAACCTCTTCATTACTAATTGGGACAACTATAACTTTAACTTGCAGCAAACTAACTTAAAATTAATTAATATCAACAATGAAGAGATCCCGGATACTGCAATAGAAAACTTTACTAAAGACCTTTATGCTGCACTTAATAATTCTTCCAAACCAAAATACTTAACTAATAAAGGCCGACTCCCAAAAGAAATTAAACTAATGATTAAAAATAAAAATTATCTCCGAAGACTCTATCAAAGGTCTAGGGACCCGACGGTCAAAAACGCGTATACTGGCAACTGGCGTACCGATTACGGAGTACCAACAGGAAATACCCCAAAACCTCCTCATCTTAATTAATAAATATGCTTTGAACTATAATAGGCTGCTTAATTAATGTTAGTAAAAAATTAAAGATTAAAGTTTCTAAAATTAACGTCTGGTATCAAAAAAAAAAAAAAAAAATACTATTTAAAAAGTAAGATAAAAATAAAAGAATTTAAAAGTTAAGTTTTAAATTCGGTACAATTAGGGACCAGTTGTCGATGCCATAGACTATTGCAAAACGTAAACAACCCCCAACCCGTTGCTTACAGAACACTGATTGGAGAATTATGCTGAATCGTGGGGAGCCAATAAGAGCATCTGAAATAAAAATATTAAACAAAGTCTCCACAAAAAAGGGCCCATCACAGAACCTGTGATTATTTTCCAAATTTTATAATTTTTATTTGATTTTCATTTTATATTTTTTATTTGGTTTTCATTTTATAGTTTTTGTTTGATTTTTCAAGTTTTATAATTTTTATATCTATCCTTTTATTTTCCTAACAAAAAAAGGGGGTAAAAAAGTGAACGAAAAATAAAAAAAAAAAAACCTAACTTAATTACTAGTCGGAAAGTTATAATGAATTTAAAGCACAACGTAGCAATAAAAGGGGAATAGAAAAGGAACAGAGTTCTGATCTGAACCCTCAACCTCGCGGTCAAAGATCCGAATCTTTACCTCTGCGCCAGTTCGTTAGAATTAAATTTACATTTAGTTTTTAAGCCAAAAGTAATCGTCAGATACGCATTGAGATAACTTCTCAATGAGCAAGGCTCACCCATTACCTGAACTCGCTTGCGCTTGTTCAGAGTAACAGCCATGGTGTTTCTTAACTTTAGGAAAACACTCATAGGAGACATCGTAGACTGCCCGTGGTCTTTTTTGGGAGCTCTTCACCCCAGGGTGATAGGTTGGCAGTCGAAGGATTAACTCATTTCTAATCTGAGGACATTTTTCAAGAAAATTCTTTGAAATTTTGATTATATAATTAGGAATAGGTTTGACGTCTAGATCTCTGTGGATAATC
>BPLR01018985.1:0-120188 GCA_021605095.1 Caerostris extrusa | reverse complement strand
AGCTACAGTATTGCTAAATTAACTCACATTAATATCAGAAATTGTGTTAAGTTCTACTAGAAGATTATTTATCATCAGAAATCATCAGTAAAGTAATATCATGATAACCAGACATAATTCTAAATCTACCACTTCATATTTAGAAATAATGAGAAATTAAAACCGGAATTCAGGGCTAATCTTTAAAAGTCGAATCCCACCCAAATTCACTGACGTGTTTCTTATAAATTACTGTGCATTTGGACTTTAAAGCAATTTCTTTATAAATGGCTTCCTTGACATTGGAAGAACATTGGAAGACATTGGAAGAACGCTGAAGATTGAGGTAACTGAGAGAAACAAAATAAATCTAACTATTTTAAGAAAAAAGATTCTTCAAGTTTAAAATTAAGATATGATACGAAATTTCAACAAAAGGGAAATGACCATATTAGAAAGTAAAATTATGTTCTTTATCTATCTATCTCCTCTCTATATATATTCAAAATCATTACAAAAGAGTGAACACCATGTGTATAAAATTTCCCTGCAATAATATGACTCACTTTCCTGCAATTAAATAAATGTTTTAAAAGAAGTTGAAGCAAATTTTATATTTCAAAACTTATTTCCTTCTTTCTAAATTATCGACCTCTTAGATATGCTTCTTATGTAGATTAAACCTGCACTTTGACATAAAAGAAAATAGCTAGACAATGAAAATCCTATTTTATTAAATTCAATGTCTCTACGATCGGAAGTCGAATCAAATGTGTAGAGGAAGGTGAATTTTTAAGAGAGGAGTGGATATTATATTTAAAAATTTAATACATGAGGGAATCAATTATTTTAAGGACAGCTCTTTGTGGGAGATTTTATGATACATAACTATGCAGATTTTATAGTTAATAAGAGTAAACTATTGATTAGGGCATTTGGAATATAAAATTTAAGCCTTAACAATTCATCTTTGGTAAATAAATTTGGAACATTGGCATTTGGAATATAAATTTAAGACTTAACAATGTCATCTTCTAAATAGCCACATAAAATTTTATATTATTCTCTTCCAAATATTGATTGAAGCTTCAATCGTTTCGTATATTATGTCGGTTGAATTTTATTCCATTGTCGCTACTACTGTTTAGTAAAATAATTTGCACATTATGTAAGCAATTACACAATTTCGTTGTGGTGTATTCTTCCAATTCATAGAGCCACAAAACTTTGATAGAGATTTCTTTCTTTGTTGTCTTAGGTTTCTAAATGGGGCTTTTGGAGAAGTTATTATGTTTATATTAAGTGATAGTTTTATATTAAGATAGTTTTATATTAAGTGATAGTTTTATATTAAGTGATAGTTTCATATTAAGTGATAGTTTTATATTATGATGGGGCTCATAAAGGATCTCTCAGACATAATTACTAGGGTGCAACATGAAATGTATCTGCATTTTAAATATGGGAAGAATTGGGAAGGTAGTTTCTTAACGTGGAAGGTTTAGTTGTGAGACCTTAAATGTGCAAATGACTTTACATTTTCCCTTTTTAATTGCTTTTAATTCTAATACATTTTAGCGTTTGAAATAGAGAACAAACACTTTCCAACGACTTTTTGAATGCTAATATTTTATTTCTCCGACTCTGACGTTACAGTAAAAGGTTTTACGTGAATAAAATAAATATATTCTACTGTACATTCAATGGTGGAAGATTTAATTAAACATTTATTGATTAATTGATCTATTTTCACAAGCTATTTTTTTTTATATTTGTTTCCCAAATGGAGACATCATGCTTAGCGCTGTATTATATATTTTTAAACGTAAATACTTAAAATTCTAAATTGCAAAATAACTTTCTTAATTACATTAACTAAGCCTTTAAAGTTTTACATTGTACTTTACTTATTCCATCTGTCGTAATATTTTGTAATATTCGTCAGTAATATTTACAAACAATGTATTAGGATTGTTAGGAATAATACTAAGGATATGGAATAATTTAATTAATAAATACTTGTTTTATATAATGAGCATTAAGTACAAGGAGCTTCCAAAATCAATAGGCAATTTAAAAATGAATTAAATAAAAACGGAAAAATTAATAACCTACCGTTTGCTGCACTGTGATTGGAATTATTCATATTATTGACGATGCAGACCAGCAAAAAAAAGAAAAAAAGTACCGCATCTATCATCTTTTGGAAAAGACTTTCGACCGACAACTCTAAATTCCCCCGAATGTGCAGTATTTGCACTGTCTTTAATAAGCTTTGTACAATTATAGTTTAATATTCATAGCAGAAGATAAACTCCCTTGAATGTTCTCAAACGATAGTGGGTTCTTACAAGTAATGAGGATTTTGGAGTATAGGGAAAAGATGCCTAAAACTATTTAAAATCACTCAAGAGAAGTTTTACGCTATTTAAAAATAAATAAATAAAACAAAAAAAAATAATAACTGTGAAATGAGGCTTGCTTAACACTGTATCTAGGGCTACGTAGCCCCTACCAGTTAAAAAGTTGAGGGGGAAACGCTGGACCCTCGTTAATACCCACACAAAATGCCACCTATGAAAAGACAGAAGCTTCCGCAAGGAATTGTGGGGGGAACTACATCGAATTTGCGTATCGTAATGATAAAACTCGCGGAAAATTTACTCCAGGCAGCTTGACTATCGATGTGAAGTGGGTTTGTAGACATTGTTTCAATCGCCATAGAACCTGCTCATTTCTGAAACCAGTGACGTCAAATATGCCGCCAGTGGATTTGAACTTCAGGCCTCCTGCATAATTGACGCGGAAGTTGCGTTTGGGCCACGACAGTCTCAAGACGTAGTAGAATGAGAACTTTTCTATGAAATATTAAAAACTAATTTTAAAATCTACAGGAATTGTAAACATTCTATACGTAATCTTTCCCTGCCATTTTCCTAACAATTTGAAGGCTCACTAAGAAAATGCTCACTATTCAAATCCACACGACTTGTTTTATTGTTTCACTGAAAGAATTATATTTTACTTGTAATGATTTGCTGACAAAGTATGATGATTGCAAAGATTACAAATGTATTTTCATATTATAATATTATAAGTGAATACTAAACCACTTTTTTTAGAGATTTAAGAATCGTCCGTGTTATGTACCACGGCTGCAAACATTGACTAATTAATAAACTATTTTAATTTTAATTCATTCATTCTATGAAACTAAGAATTTGTTTTTAACATTTGTGTCACATAGGGTGTGAATTTTTAAATATTATATTTTTTTTATCTAACGTAGGATATAAGTGTAGAAATTAAATAATATATTTTCATATAATGTGTGTAATATATAAGTGTAGGATTTAAAAATATATAAAATGTGGAATTTAGGTTTAATAATCAGGGATTCAACCATTATCTGATTGTTTCCTTTTTTTTTTCTAAAAATAATTATAACAAATTTATTAACAGCATAGCAGTGCTATGCCTTTGTGTGAGTACATTGTCTCATTATAACAATGGAAGTATGTTCTATAATTATTAACTGACATGAAAATGCATGATATGGGAATATAAGCCAATACATTAGAAGACTTTGAATTATTTAATAGAATATTTGCCAACGCGGCTTCGAGAGACAGGCTATGATGATGTATGGCTTATTGAGTGGTCATCTGTTTCTCGTAAACACTTTTTTTCATGAAATTTTGAAATTATTAGAATTCCTGGTCATCTCATTAGTCACCCACTGGAACGAGTTGCATCAAATAATTGTCACTAATTTCATTCATGTCCATTAGTGCCCACGGGAAATCTCCATAGACTGCATTAAATCATAATTGAAGGGCAAACATATATGATAGAATTTATATTGCACTGGCTTTAATTAATTTAGTTATTAAAATATAAGTAAATAATTTAGATTCTGAAGTATAAAAGATTATATATTCATATTTTAAGTGTATTTTATATCAATAAACCTTTTTAAATATTTTTTATAAATATTACTTACTGACAAATTCTATTTATAATTGTATTAAGTTTCATCAAAGTTTTAAGCATAAATCTTTAAATTGAGTATTATTTTCATATTATTATTATGCTTGACAAAATGAAAGTAAATATATACGTCAAAGAATTATTTTATTTTTAACTAGGCTTCATGTAATTATTTATCTCATTTTAAAAATTATTTCACGCAAAATCATTTTTATTATAAAATTTGTTGCCCTTTTTTTATTATTATTTGATTTGAGTATAAGAACAAAATTAATGTCTTTAAATTTTGCAGCAAAATAAAGATCTGGAGGTGGGATCACTATGAGCTCATCATCAAGCATTTTGAAATAAGTAGTGTTCGACTATCAACTCTTTTATAAAAATAATTTTTATTTTTGCAAAAATCTAGAAATTAATGTTCAAGAGATCTATTCAAGAGACCCATTTTGTCAAAATTAGAAAATTATATATATTTAAAAATTAGCTACAGAACCATTACGAAAAACAATTCATGTACTTCAAACAGGTAAATAATTTCATTTGTAGATAATTTTCATTAAATAAATAGTTTAAATTTTAATCTTGAAAAATATATAGCTCAACATTTCAAGCGTTATATTCAATTCATAAAATAAATATTATGAACAGAATGTAAATTCACTATTGAGTTCGCTTTAATTTTATTTTAACTTTAGTTTAAAAATATTTTCTATGAGTACTATTTTATAGATATAAAACTTGAAATATTCACTTCTAATTTTTTAACTGCCATTCGTAACCATTTTGCATTATATTTTATTCAAACAAGGTTTTATTAGAGAGTAAACTTGTTGCTCCAATTTTACTGTAGCACAAGAATAGCTGATTACTGGCTTTTTTCATTGTTATCCACAGAGAAATCCCCAGGCTATTTTTCTTCATAATGTGGACGTCGTTTCCATATGCAGGATATTTTTTATGCGGCTTATCTTTTTCTACTCCGTGTTGATTTAGAACATAAGTGGCCTTTTTTTCTTCTTTTTTGTTGAGAACTTATGAATAAGTAGAAGTTTCGTGAAGTTTGCCACAAAAAATATGGACGGTTAGTTTAAATGTTCAGAATTGTTTTTATCCTCACCACTAAAAAAATATTTATAGAATTTTTTAATTGTATGAAAGGACAGTTCATCTTTAAGAATAGGTTTGTAAATTTATTTTTTTAACCTATAAAAATCTATGATATATAAGATAAATAATTTTCGAAATAGTATGTGAAAATAAAATTAATATATTCGAGAGGTATTTAATATCTAGACGTCTGCATTCAGGGATGATATTTAATAAATGAAACAATAAGTCTTAATTTAATAATAAAATTTTTCCGCAATATGATCTTCACTAGGATAAAGATGATGATATATTTACTTTAAATGAGTTTGTAAAATAAAATCAATGATATTTTCTGAACTAATACCTTTTTTTTAAAAGTTTTTCAAAACTTTTTTTTTACAACCCTAAAGGTGTAGTATGGCAACATGATTATATTCTTATATTTAAAATTTGTTTACAAAAAATTAATATATCCTATAAAAATAACAACACAAAAATTAAGAGGTGCTAAATGTATATAAAATAGCTTAACAAAAAAAAAATTGTGCATTTTAAACTGTGTTTGTAATACATTCAATTTATATATAAATATATAAATAAATACATATTTTTAATGATAGGATGGCTTTTATAAGATCTTCTTTCCTTTGTGTATCAAGATTGCTTTCTATGTCTCAGAAATAGTCTTTTAACACTCGTTTGGTTGGCTGACTGAAGCAATAACTGTGTTTACAACTGGTTGTATTATTAAAGGATACAATTGAATTATCCACTAAAAATTTTAATTAAACATTAATTCTAAGAGTTTTGTTAGATAAAAACTATTTTTAAAAGGGGTTGGGAGTCATATATTTAAATACACTGTTTCGAAAATGTCGCCTCTTGACTCATTGTTCCCAATTCCACCTCTGCTCTTCCATTCCTGATTTAAAAACAAAACAAAGCTACGATTGAATGGATGAGCGCAAATCTCTAGAGGTGTTAAAATGTGCAGACATGAGAGCTGTCTTCATAATGGATTTCTAAGTTCTCTGTATTTGAATGGGTACATGTTTGACGAAAAGTGGTTACACGTTTAGAGGATAGCAGTTGAGTGAATTTCCATTCATTATGTTCGAATGCACGTAAATGAGTGTTTGAGTGCATTGGATACATTAATGCCCCATTAAGCTAAAATAGATATGGGTTTAAATTAAGCCATTCAAGTTAATCCGCCTCATGGGGTCACTCATCAACGGAGAATTTAAATTCAATTCAGACTAATGCTTTTCGTATGAATTAGAGTAAATGCATATATGTGATTTACATACATTTCGGATAATTGTACCATCATATCTTACTTTCATTCCTTCACAATGGTTGCCCTTTTATATATATTAACTAATACATGAATTTATTTCTGTAAACCCTGATATTCCATAAGAATATCGATAAATATGTGTACGCAATTTTATAAAGATTTGAACTTTTGATAGTGATAATAAGACGAGAGCTGGAGAGAATCTATCTGAATTAGTATATTTATTTTCTTAAAAGCTAATACTAATAATTGGAAACATTTTTATGAGATGAATTTTTTTGATGGATTGATATACTATAAGCACCTCACTAATACCATCTTTACTATTCTATAATACTGAAATTTTATTGCCAACATACAAATTCAATATCGTAAGAAAAATTTCTTTGAAAAACCCATTTATATATATGAGCTTAAAGCAATTTGTAATAGAAAATTTTACCATAGACGAAATACCTCCTACAGAGATTTTAGGTTTCTTCAAGCTATTCTAAATATAATAAAAATCGGATTTTCTCATTGATTTAAGCACAAAATTAATTTTTTTAACAAATAATATTCAGTAAAATCTAATTCTCAGTATGATTTACCAAGTAACATTTTTAATTAATGAGCTATCGACTTGTGGCAATAATGTGCAATGATAGCGAGACGGAGGACTATATATATATATATATATGTGTGTGTGTGTGTGTGTATGTATGTGCGTGCCTGTGTTATGGGTATGTTTATATAAAACTTGTAATGTATAACCATCATTTTCCACAAATTATTTATCGCATATGAATTACATATGCAGCGATTTATTATTAATACAAAAGGAAAACAAAGCCGTACTTTAAGTAATACTTTGAGTACTAAACTATATTGAGTATAACAATACTTTGAGTACTAAATAAAGAATGTACTTCTGGAATAAAAGTGAAATGATCTAACAGTATATTTGCCCTCTAACAAAATGCTAATTCTTGATAGCTGAAAGAAAGATAAAACCCTATCTCTTTTTTCTTCGAATCTTAAAATTCTACAAAACAAATCTTAGATGGATTTCATGGACTTTGTCTTGCGAAACGAAATCCAATCTATCCAACCGAAAGCAACGCTGAAGCCGTGTCACGCGTACCACTTTCCCTGTAAGGGAGCCGTCTAATGACGCCCGTTATTTATTCAGGCAGAGACTGTCATCCTGAACTCAGAGAAACGAATTAGGAAAACTTGATTTCGCCCTCGAGTTCGCGTGCTTCTGTGCGGAGGTTAGATCTCGGGGTCCATTAGTTATTCCCTCCAAGCCGAAGGACTGGGAAGTTTTCCCAACTCGTCTCGGATGTTGTTCTCCGGTGTTTCTATTCTCCAGTTGGGATTTACTCATAGTGTGTTAGGGTGAGGAATATAAATCATGCTTTAAATCATACATGTAAATTTTATAATGAATTTCCGTGTCTAAGCAGATGTTTTTTAAAACTTTTTCTAAAGCTAATGAATGGGGATTGATTTATATACGGATTAAACTATTCTCACATAAAATGTAGTTATTTTTCCGTTAGCTAATGCATCCGATGTATAAATAAATATAGGTTTTTACATCTTTAGTTTATAATTTTTAATATTATGAAAAACGAATAACTCATTTCATGAAAATAAGTTTTTGTGTAATTTGACATTTTTAAATTGGCATTGCATTGTGTCATGACACAAAAAACCTTAATGTTGGAGATATTTTATCTACGCCGAGCAGCCATACTACTGTTAAAATTTTCAGCAAAACCGGGTCACCTGTAGTTTAAAATTTTCTGTCTGAATCCCCCTGCCAATCTTTCTGACAAAAACACTCGTACATTCGCACTCACACGCTCGTGCTTGTGATCGCACACTACCAAAAGCTGAATAAAAACAGTGTGATAGATTCAGCTAGTGTTACCAGAGTAATAACTGCCATCATTGACGTCTAGTGTTTTACTTTACAGCGACATGATCTGAAATTTTCATCTGTTTACATGGCTTGGTAATATTTTCGCGACGAGATATGTTTGTTTACATTACAACTAGTAAAATTTAAAAAGAAATAATCAAGTTATATAAATTTTTGTGAAGATGTTTAAGAATGAAATTTAAGATTTACATTTCAGAAATGTAACAAAATTGTTTTTACATGTTCTAATTTAAAAAAAAAAAAAACATTGATTTTCCGTGCGGAGGACAAGATGTGCATAATACATGACGCATTCTTTAAAATGAATGTATACTAGTGTAGATCTAAAACAACAAAAATAAGCATTTAAATAAATAATTATATTTTTTTTTTTCCATTTTACATCAAACTTGATAGTTTGAAAGATTTGGCATATCGGAAAATGTTATTCTCATTAAAAAAAATATATATTCTAACTTATAGTATCAAATAAAGAACAGAAATACTTTTACAAAAAATAATGTTAAACAATATCCACCTTTTTTATGATTCTTTTTTTTCCTAAGATTTATGTGCCTCATTCTTGAAATATTCTTGAATTTGATGTATTGCATTCGTGTTTCTTTTACATGCCAAGAAGAGAACATTCGAACGAAGCCAATGTTCTGTTTATCGGTCTCTTGAGTCAATATTTCTGGCAGAAAGAAGATTATACGATTTGCATCCAGAATTTTGCCTTATTTTCTTCAGCAGAGATCTCGGCTAGGAAATCTCTTTTGGTGTTTTGCTATTCATAAAAATCTTTGATTCTTGAATTTTATTTTATCGTATAACTGTTTACTATGATGGTGGATTTCAAAACCATCTATCACGAAATATAGCTTACATTATATCTGACTACAAGAATACATATGGGTTTGGAAAGCATTTTAAAAATCTGTCTGAGAGCTGCTTCTAATATGATTCTCACTATTTCAATTTTGAATTTTGGTTTCTTGCGAATTCTAAATTTACATTGAAAGATACAATATTTACTTTAAAAACAGAACGAAACATCTATAATATGATAAACGATAAGATGATGAATAATTCAAAACACTATAGTTTAATAACATTGAAACAAAATATAATGTTTTTACCAAACAAAATTTGTTGAGCAAAATTTTTTTAATATTAATAATTATTTTGCAAGAAAAATCCCTATAAATGGAGAAAACATATTATCTAATAAATCATTTCCCAGATCCCAATGAAAAATGTTAAAATAAAAAAAAAATTATTTTATCTAATAAATCGAACCAATGGGAGTTGCAATATTTGATTTGATTTGGATTTTTATTATAAATGTCAATTTACTGCAAAATTTTCTGTATTAATATGTTAATTTTTATTTGCCTTACAGTTTTTTATTGTCATTTTATTTGCCATATTTTCTTGTTGGTTTTTGATGCGAAAACATTTATAAAATCGTTATGGTTAGTTGATTCATGATTAGATGTTTATTCATTATTCAGGACCAGTTCAAAATATTAATAATTTTAAAAATCTATATATAAACGTGTAGAGGAAGGTTAGAGGATATAAGGGAGATGGTGGGTAACCATGCGCCATATAGAACATAAATGTTTGGTTTGTCGCTCTACTGTCATTTATGCACACGTTGGGCTAATTAGACCTAGACCAACAGTTTAACGCGGAATTCGAACCACTAGAAAACATTATTCCAGGATTCCATGATTCAAACCTAAGGCCAAACAGAAAAGGAGAAAATCGTTAACTTATAATCCTCCCCTTCGCACTCAGTCTAACTGTTTTATCTCAAGACCCAAGTGTTACTGCAGTCATGAAGGCTTAATGGATAGTTCTCAGTGAGTCTAACTAAATATAACATTAAAATAATATGTATCCTGTCAAAATGTGTCCGTAATAATATGTATCCTGTCAAAATGTGTCCGTAATAATATGTATCCGTGTCAAACTTAAGTGAAATTCTTGGAACAAGTTTTGGATGTTTAACTAATAAGAAACGAAAGTCAAAGCAAAATTCGATTAAATGTATTGCAGAAGACAGAGACATTCAAAACGAATCCACGAAGCATAAAATAGCATACGCGTCTGGACAGCTTGAGTTTTTAAAATAAATTAAAGCATGTTCATCGTAATTTTTTAATATTCATTTACAAATTTCATTAAATTATATCTAAACTTTCGTTTAACAAAAATATTTTTCTAGCTTGAGACATCACTGCAATAGATGTTTTCCTAGAAATTACAGAAAATATAATTTGTAGTTTTGACAATTTCCTATAATTTCAATAAAAATATGAGTGGCTGGTGCCTGTTTTTAGTGCTTAAAAATACTAATTTATCGAGATATTTTAAAAAAGTGTGACATCTATAAATATTGCAAAAATAAACAAATTATACCCTTTCTTCCTTTAAAAAATGCGTGTTTTTTAACAAGAATTAAATATTTCAGTGGTTTGGCATCTAAAACAAAAATTAAACTTATTCCTTTGAAGGTTATTGGTTGCATTTTTCTGATACAATTATAATTGGTAGAAAGAAGAGGAGACACAGTAATTTAGCCTTTTTAACTATGTAATTCAATATAACGTCATTACTGTCTTTTATCTTAGAAATTGCTTAGAATAATGGTTTTCGTTATCTATTTTTAGCGATACTTTTGGCAGAACTCTTACAAAAGAAAAGTTGTTTTGTCTTTAATTAAATTATCTGTATCTAACTGTATCTAATGATAACATATTTTGTTGGTCCAAACAATTTCTCTACTTTTCTGGAGTTGTCCATACGAATTTGATTTGATTGAAGTTGCCATTTGCTTTTGTAACGTTGATAAATAAGCAGGCGCGGTGAGTTTGCTCGTAAAATAGTTACTCTCTATTCCTCATTCGAAATTTTTGTACAGACTCCCACACTTTTCGTAAATTTATGTTCTATGATATTTACTAATGGATTCTCAAGAATTTCTAAAACGAATTCAGGGACTTCTTTCGAACTCATACCTACAAAAACAGATTTTTGCATAAATTATTTTTGACAAATTTTTGTGAATACTGTATTTGTACTATTTTTGTTTTTTTGTAATTTGTATTGTGTTTTTAAATTTGTGTGTTTTAAATTTAAATTTAAGTGCAACTTTAGAACTTAATAATTAATTATTAATATTTTCAACTTTAAAAGGTTTAGTGCATTTTAATACAACTTTAAAGTTGCAGTTTTTGCACTCACTTAAAAGACATTCTTCTTGTGCTTCTAAATTAGCTTATAAAAAAATACATATACGCCATAGAACTAAACCAACAAGTACCAAAGTATAATAGAATAGCATAAGAGAAGCAAATGAAAATCATACATTTAAAGCACAAAATTGCTATAGTTGAAAAGCATTTAATCTTTTTGTTCTTCATAAAATAATTAACTCAAGTGGTATTCTTTCATTGTTAAGTTAAGATATTTTAATAAGCGTCATTTCAGAAAAAGTCTCTCATTGACTAGGTTTGCCGCAAAATCAGCATTTTATACTAATTAGCTATAAAATGAAAGCAAATGATCATTTATTGCAGGAAAATTTCCATACAGAATCTAGAACGTCTTTGGTTCCTGTCTATCGCTAATGCACGATTCAATACGCTCGGTAATAAAATAAATTAGTAATGTATTTTTTTTTTACTGTCGCCATCAAAATCACTTAATTTAAAATACGAAAAAAATTTTAAAATAAAAAAATTATGCATTTGTACAAGCAAATATTTAAAAGGAAAATAATGGAGAAATTCTAAAATTAATTAGATTAATGCACGATTTAAAAGATGAAAAAAAATATCCAAAAATTTTTTAACAGAAAGATGAAGCTACTTAAGTTATAAAATGATTATTTTCCTCGAACCACTTTACTAATTGAATGTGATGAACTAAAATATTTTTTCAACTGATCGTAACTTTCAAATGGAAAGTTTTTTAAATTAAAAAACTTTTTTTCTCAGCTTATTACAGTTTTCCCAAAATAATTTATCTTAGGGTAAGAAATGTTGTTGTGACTATTTCTCAGTGCCCAGTAGCGTGCGAAAGACATCCCATGAGTAGTCAGTAAAGGAGCAGCTTCTGATGTGATAGAGGATAAGTAAGTGGAAGTCTAACTTGGTTCCGTGTCAATGAAGAAGGAGGCCAGTGATTTGCTGGAGGACTTTGTAGGGTAATTGCGTATCTTATGGGATGAAACCCTGGAAAACTCCCACCAGGTAATAAGACTAAAGAGACAAGTTGCTGAACATCACAAACGCCATATAGTCTCTTCGTTTTTGAAACAGTGTCTACCACAATGCCGCCAGCAGATTGAACCTCAGCTGTTAAGTTCACTAGGCTAACTTGGATTATTCTGAATCAGTGTTGCACTATAGCGTCTCCAAAAGAGCATTTATACAAATGAGATTTGACATTAAAATATCATGAGAAAAAATACATAAAAAGCTGGTTGAACTATGGAAATCATACAATTGCATATAGATCAATTACATATAATCATACAATTATTCATAGAAAGTTTTTTTAATAAATTTCTGCATACTTATGGTATGGGATCTAACTCAAAACTATATTATTTATAACAATTTTTATGTTCATCTTTTAATCACATTTACTTTTTCTTGTAAAACTGATTTTGTTTCAAAGGAACCTCATGATGAGTGTGCCAAGGCAAAGTCATTTTAAAATAAGAAATATATTAAACTATAAATTGTATTTAAAACTATAATTTATATCTTTTATGGCAATTAGGTTTGAGTATAAAAATATTTGTTTTAAATAGCCAATTAATAAAGTCATTTTCATACATTTTGACGTTATTATTAAATAATAAATACTTTGGAACTGAAAATATTACTTATTTTAACTAAAGACCTGAATTCTTCTGATAAATTTTCATTCCCAGAGGTACGATAAATAAATAGGCTGTAAAGTCAATCTGCACAATTAAAGAACAAAATATATGAAGTTGGGAACTTTCATATAATGCACCCTGGGGATATTAGTTCTAAATTGTGGAGTAAAAATATGTGTTCAGCGTAACAGATCTTTGTGATATATCTTGTGTAATGCTTAAATTGCTACAAATCTTCATTCAGTGACTCAGGGTTAATATTAAAAAATAAACTTATTTTAAATTCAAAAATTATTACCAGAACGAAGAATGAATGGTTAGATTCTTAAAGGAATTTTTATAAATGTAAACAATTTTAATGTTACTGAAAATATTTGATTTTATGAACGAAAATAGATCTACTTGAATTCAATATAACACAAATTCCTGAATGTGAACCCTTCCATATCCGATGCAGTCTAGTTATATTTGCTTCATTAGAGCTTTGCAAATACGAAACCTTCCGGCAGTTATAGTTAACTATTTTAATCAGACTTGATAGTTACTGACCATAATTAATCTTGTAAGAAAACTTAACTTGGAGCGGTAGGATTATTGAAAAGTTCGTTGGTGAAAGTTGTTAACTGAGGTTACCTTCTTAACTTGTTATCAGAAAATTGATACTTTATTACAACATTTTAACGAACCACAAATAGTGTAATTAAATCCTTCTCAAACTTTTCAACCCTGTTTATTTCCTATTCCTCGCATGTATTACTTTGTCATGGCTCCCACTTCATTTTTCATTCATTTTCATATCATATTCATTTTCATAATATATTATGTATTCTATATCAGCAATACAGGTTAGCATTTTTTGTTAAAATGAATGGCATGGTAAATATTTAACGCACTCTATATTTACACAAATAAATAAGCAAGAATTTAAGTATCACGAGTCAGTTATATTATAAAAAATATTTGATTTTCAAATATGTATAAATTCTCTATGGATAGTAGGCTTAGGATTGCAATATTAAGTTTTCATGTCTGAAAGGTAATAAATTCAAAACTATACATAATTTGGAAAATCTAAATATATCGTCGTGTAGAAACTAGTTTTCAAAGATTCTAGTAGACGGGAGCTATGTAGCAGGAAAGAGAAGTAAAATTGAATAAGCCTGGAAACTAGCCACTTAGTTAATTCTGTTATATCTCAAAATTAAAACGTGTTACAAGTTTTGTTTTGTTTGTCGCTCTACTGTCATTTTATGCACACTTTAGGCTAATTAGACCGTGCTACGAGAGATATCAAATGCTCAATTGAAAAGACTTGGCGAGATGTAACTAATTTATAATAATAAAATATCCAATTATATAAGATTTATGTGTGTAAAATGCAAAAATACGTGAAATGTTTGGTCAAAATGTATTATGTCTGCTTACATACAATGAGTGTTAAAACAAAATTAAAGTAAACATTGGAAAAGGTAGAAGAACTGAATGTTACTCCAAAAGTCTTATTCAGTTAAACAAAGTGATTTTCTAATTGAAATAATTTATTTTGATTTTCTGTAGAAATATACATCGTAATTCAGTTTTAAACTTCAGTGTTGTCGAAGATGTCTTAACATTTATTTGGCTTGCTACTAAAGAAGAAACTGTTTTTGTCAGTGTTTGTATTATTGAACACTACAAATAATTTGCCACCTTATCATTTAGTTTTAACATTAGTTAGATTTTTGAAAAAATAAAAAATAACAATTTTTATAAAATAGACGTGATACCGACTTCTGATTATTGACACCTTTTTTAAAACTTACTTTTCTTAGTTACAGAAGCTATCTTAACGCATTAAAACATTATTTCAGATAAATTGAAACAGTCTTTTTTTCAGCAAATTGTTCAATTCAGTAAAATACAACTGCATTCAATAATTGTTATGGCTGATCAATGTATATATTCCCGAACAACCATTCATTATTCATTATTGTTGACCAAGTTTCATTATGGTTAATAATAAAATTTGTTCTGCTTAAAAAGAGGAAAATATTTAAAAGATCAAATATTTTATCATTTAACTCTGCTATACAAAATAATAAAAGATATTCGTAAAAACTTTATTAACTTTAATTTAGTATTTAAAAAATTAAAAATTATTGAGTACTTGAATATAAAGAGATTTCTTTGAATTAATATTCATTTTAATTAAATCTATAATTTAAATTGTTATAATTATATTTCAATTAATTTTTAAGGGCATTCGTTTTTTGTAAATTGATTGTTTAAATAAATCGAATTAAAAGTTCCAGCGTGACTTTTTATAATTGAAATAATTTGCTTAAATTTTCTGTAGAGATATACATCATAATCCTGTTTTAAACTTCAGAGCTGTCGAAGGTGTCTTAACATTTATTTGGCTTGCTGTTAAAGAAGCAACTGTGTTTGTTAATGGTTGTATTATTGAAGAGTACAAGTCATTCACCTCCTTATTATTTAATTTTAACATTAATTACAAGAACTTTCAAAAAATAAAAAATAATACTTTTTATGAAATAGTTCGTGATACCGACTTCTGATTCTTGAAAACTTTTTTAAAAACTGACATTTTCTCAGTTACAGAAGCTATGCTCAGACAAAAAGTATTAAAAAGTTATTTCCGATAAATTGAAACATCCTATTTATTTTCGCAAACAAATTGCACAATTCAGTAAAATACAAATGCATTCAACAATTGTTATTGCTGATCAATGTATATAGTCCAGAGCAATCGTGGATATGTAGAAGAAAATATTGCTTAGGTGTAATCGCGTCGAGTTTGCACTCCACAGAAAGAAAAACGAGAAACATAAACACTCGTAAAAGTCTCGAGCAAACACAAGAAGCAAAAGTCCTTTTATCCGGATGCTTTATTCTTGCTGCATTATCTTGCTTTCGTTCTTATTATATTTCATTATTTGCATTCCTTACCAGGCGCTGTAAAATATGCCTTCGATCCGGAGTTGAAATGCGCTGAGGAAATAGAAAGCAGTTTGGCTCCCGGGGGAAAATCCCTGCTGTTCGAGCACTTGAATTAAAGGTATAAAAAAAAAAAGGATTTTGGTGTAAAATATTTAGTGCTTATTGAAATGATGATGTATGTATTTTTAAAATTCTACATATATATGACAAAACTGATTTACTTTATAATAAGAACAAACTTTAAGTAAATATATGAAAATTTGCTTTTTTGTTAATGCTGTTTTTTCTTTTTTATACATAAATCGAATAATTAATAAATCGAATTAAAATTCTATTTTGCAGTATTTTTTTATAAATGTCTCGTGAATTTATTTAATACATTTATTTGTTACTTTATTATTTTTATTATTTATTAAATCTTTCAGCAATTTATTTCATGTGAGTTAGCATCGTTTTCTTATACATAGTTGTTGTATCGTGCTACTAAAATAAATAATTCATTTTCAGAAAGGAGTCTTCGTTTCAGTGTCTAATTTAGTTAAAGAGTTCTTTTTCAGTTTGACTAAAGTTATTTTGAGCTCCTAAATGTTTTTTACTCTTCAATTGATAAATTATTTAGTTGTAGTGATTTTGTAGTATTTCTTTCATTAATTATTTTTATGTCTCCAGACAAAATGATTTTTTGAACAACAGTCAAAATGTAAAAAAATCCAATCTTCAATTAACATGTTGAAACTACCAGCCGAATTTCGTTGAAATTGCATTCTTAACATTCCTGGCGCTAACGATACCAAACTGCGAAATTTTCAACGGACTCGGTTGACAATTGTTTGAGTCTGTAAGTGAGACAAATCCAAAATATCTCTTTATTTATATGGATTAATAATAAAAAAATTGCATGTCTCACTAAACTCTAAAATTTATAAAATGTATTATTATAATGTTTATAATTCTTGTAAATGATCCAAACTATGAAAAAAAAAACCTTAGGTAATACAGAAATCCCTACAAGTAACAAATATTTAAGACTACTTATTCTAAAACTGTACCAAACCATAAGAAAGATTATTTGGGCAATAGAATAATTTTTATCAACAAAATGATTTGAGTAAACTCCAATAAATAATTTTCCTTAAAATTATACTAACATTTTCAAGCTGTGGAATATCGTTCATGAATCTGATATCATTATGCTTTTTAAGATTCAGCAATCAACCACTTTACGTGATACACGCAAATCATTCAGGCACAGGAAATATTTTAATTTTATATCAGGATTTGTCTAGACAGGTAATGCTGTTAGTGGAGGTTCTGAATCCGTTGATGAGTTACAACATTAAAGAGAAGACTAGAAATCAAGATTTAACCACCAAACCACGTATGCTTTCAAAGCAAGGCAAACAGAAGAACTGTTGCTCTTGGTGAAAAAGTCTCGGTGTCGGGACGTCTTGGGAATAGGAAATGAATCGATTGTTTCATTCCAGCAGTCCATAATTTATTCCTACTCAAAAAAGCAGCCTTGACATTTGTGTCTTAAAATGGAACATAAATATCAAATTAGAAAATACTGAGCCGGACTGCATAGATCTTGAAAATAAAGAAATCTTCCATGATTCATTTGTTCTTATAAATATGTTGTTTCTTGAGCTTGTAGCCCTGAAAATTTTATAGAATATATTAACTGAAGAATTTCATTCATAAAGGAATAGTTTTTGCAAAAGTTATTAAAAGTTTTAGTCGGTGTTGTAAAAACACAAGATTTCATTTTGTTCGTTGTCAGAATAAACGATTTATACATACCTATAATTCAAGGAACAGTTTTTTACATATACAATACGTTATTTGAATACATAAAATCTTCCTATTAATATGGCAGTCATGAAAAAAAATTTTGAAAGTTTTAATCCATTTAATTGTTATTTAAAATAATTAATTGCAATATTTTATATTATATAGTTTTTTTTCGATAAACACTGTAAAAGCCGTGTTACACTCAGGTATGCCATAAATGGTCTACTGACTGGTGATGAGAAAAAATAATTGCCTTTAGGAAACATTTGAGTGATATTTGTAATCCGTATGATTATAATGAGCAAAAGTTTCAATTTAATTACTTTTGATCCAATAAATTTTACGGTCAGTAAGTCCGTCTAATTATGGATTTATTGAAAAGGATCAATGCTTTTTTAAACCAAACCTTTTAGCAATTTAAATTATAATACAACGTGAGATTATTTTATGTAGCGTGTAAGTGAAATCGCTTGAGTACTTTTCTGGATACTTTTTTTCTGAATATCCTTTACTTTTCTGGATATAGACAACTTTTTCAAAAGTTGCTTAGGACTTTCAACATTTAGTGAATGAAAGAAAAAAAGTATTAACATGAAAAAAATGTTTTGAAAATGGATTAATTATCATAATAGATAGGAATTTGAAAATTTAACAATGAGTTTGAGAAGTTAACTTTAACTTAATTTAACTTTAGTTCTGTAGTTTGAACTTTTTAATAATGACTCTTATTAATTATTTTAATCAATACGACAAAATAAACTTTATTTCATACAAATAAATGACTCCAAACAGTTCAATAATTCATACAATAATTTATTTTAATTCAAAACTTGGATTACTTGGACTTAAAGTTAAATTTAAATTTGAGTTAAACTAATTTTAAATTTCTTTTAATATCTTGAAATTAAATATACAGTTACGTTCTATCTTAAAAAATATCACTGATTTGACAATAAACCATATGCATGATGTACAATAAACTACGGTTATTTTAAAAATGGTCTTTACATTTTAATTATATATATAACACCTTCATTTTTTGATATGATATTATACTATGAAAATGTATATGAAAATTTATTAAGAAAAATTTATTATTTTATTTAAAAAATTAATAAGTTTACTTGCAGAACTTACAATCATATATAAATAGAAAATTTTTAATGTCGACAGATGACTTTTAATTGGGATTAATAAAATAATACATTAAAAACTTTTATAATAGATTCCTTTTTATACATTAAAACATACTAGGATGAACATTTGCTTTAGAAAGTAGTAATTAAAAATTTGCATTGCATAAATTCAATAAATACATTCAATCTCTAATTCATGTCTAAAATATAATTATAAAATAATGCAGTTTCAAAATTCTTATTGCAAAAATATGCCACCAAAATTATACTTTTTCAGTTATTAATGGTTTTTGTTTAATATATAAATAGACTTAACTGAAAGAAGATGGTTTTGGATTATTCTCAGGCCCAAGCCCATATTATAGGGATTATAGGATTAACTATAAATAACTGGAAAGATGGAACGAATCAACGAAAAAAAAAACCCTCTTTGGTAAATAATTCTCTATCCATTAAATTATGTTTAGTTACAGATAAGCTGTTATAGTTGAAATAAATTTTATTTCAAAAGAAGACTAAAGTTTCTTTTCCATTCCTATTATTAGTTCACACACTCTCCCTATATTATATATCCTGTTCAAATATTTAATCGTTAATAAAATACTTTTTATTCTTCCACTGAAGTTCACATACATTTTTTTTTAACTTGTATTGGATGACACTTGATGTTAATACAGTTTTTCCAAATATTAATTCCTTAATTAAATTAAATTAATTAATTTTAGTTTTTTTTTAGATTTAAGGTGCATGTATATAATAATAGATGGCACCAGTAGTAAGAGGAAAATTTCAACTTTATTATTAAAAGACTTTTCTGCAATATAGCGAAAAACTAGGAATTGACTTTAATTTTTTTTTTTTTTTATTTTACTTGTTACGACTTGATTTTAAAAATAAATTATTTACCAATATGTTACCATAACACATATTATAAGTAGAACTTACAGATTTCTGTATTCTACCTTGGTAATGAAATAAAAATTATATTATTGAATTCTTACTAATTTCAAACAAGATTTTTAATGCCTCTTTTCTTATCCCTATTAGGAAAACATGGAAACATTTAATTATATTGAATTACATTGTATTGAATATAGCATCTCAATTAGTATTTAAGGATTAAGATTGGTCATTAAAGCTGTTATTCGTTGATAAGAAGAAACAGCCTTCTATAAACCTAATTTATAAGGGAAATTTCAAACTCATTCTTGTAGACTAGAAATGTGCTTAAAATTGCAAATGATATTTTCTCTAGATGGAATTCAGCAGTGAAAGAATTACATTATACGATAAAGAAGACTGGGATATTTTTACAATAGGAGACAATGGTTGGGATAGTTATCGCATTATTTTTGATTTTTTTTTTTTTTACTAGAACGAGGTTCGCAAATCGAGCAGCAAAATTTATTTATAGAATTTTCCTGGAAAAGGAGGAATAAAAGAAGTCAAAATTCTTTAGAAATGGATATTATTTCAGAACGGAAGCAAATATTTACATTTTTAATATAATTCATTTTGGAAAGGCAAAAATAATTTGCTTTAGGTCATTTGTTGGAGAGAAGAAGTTCAAAATACGGAGTTAATTTGTTATTCAGTAACGATAAAAGGAACTAAATTGTAAAATAAATTATTAAACAGCCTCTATATAGACTGCCATTATGATAAAGACATATCAATAGGAAATAAATAGTTTCATGTAAATAATGAGTCTAAAATTCTATATATATTAGCAGAAAACAATAACGTAAATGGGATATTTTCATTTACTTAAAATTCTATTATACAAATTGTATTCATTACAGAATACAAATGGTTTGACAGGTCTTGGCAAAAAACAATAACAATTTACAATGCAGTTTTTTTAGACAATCACCGTAAAACGTAATTCCTTTTACAAATGTATATATATGTATATATATATATATAACCGAATAATATATATATATATATAAACCGAAAAGAACAATTTTCTTAAAATGTTGCCTACTAAA
The DNA here is from genome assembly GCA_021605095.1 of Caerostris extrusa. NCBI lineage: Eukaryota > Metazoa > Arthropoda > Arachnida > Araneae > Araneidae > Caerostris > Caerostris extrusa. Next base: position 99,163 of record BPLR01018985.1, on the reverse strand, counting down.
GAAGCATGAATCAAAATGCAAAACCTTTTTATTGAGAATCAACACTGAACCACAATAATGCAATATACTTAAATATATTTTAGCTTTATAATTACATAAAATATTTAAGTAACACACAAAAATATGCGCTTGATTTTATCCTTAAAATAATGAGATAGATTCACTTAAATGATGAGAAATCAATCAATAGGTTTCCATTAAGGCTTCATCTTTCAAAGACATCAGAGCCACAGAACTATCCGATCACTGTTAACGGTTAATTGGTTAAGATAAAAGATTATCCCTTTAAAAGTAAGAAAAAATTCTTTATGGTTCCTGTCGAAAAGGAAATGAAAATAGGAAATTAATGCGAGTGATGGAGTTGGAATTTTTTTACTGATAGTAATGAAATAAAAAAAAAAAAAAAGAAATTCAAAATTTGGTTTCTTTTATAAAATGTTTTTTTCTTACTTCAAACCTCTTTCATTGCTATTTGCTGATAAAACAATATAATGTAAAATTATTTCATTTAGCATAGTACTTTTATTTAAAATTATGTCCCCAAAAATTATTCTGAAAAGGAAAAAAATCTGATGCTTTCTTTTTCAGTGCTTAGTCAGTGGTTCTCGAATAGTGGGGCACAATTCCCGAAAGAGGATGTAATTTATACCTTAGGAAAAAAAATGTTGTGAAATAATAATGGAAAATGTTGAAGATAGACGTAAACATTTTTATTGTGAACTATAAAAGTACTAACAAGCCGCTGTTTGGAAAAAAAATTTGAATTTTAAATACAAAATATGAAATATTCACAACTTCTTTCTTTTTTACTTTTTAAAATGAATTTCTGTCTCAAAAAATATTTTTGTTGATGTTAAATCACATCAAAAATGATATAATTTTTATACCCTACGGAGAACATTCTTATTATGCACCGAACAAAAACCAATATCATATTTTTAAACATTACTAAACCATTTTTTATGGCACTAATATATTTGAATAGGTTTACAGAAAAAAAATAAAAACATTTGTTGTTAATCATATTAAAATAATACACTTTATTATTTTAAACTAGTTTGTTCGTTACCATCATATTAAGAAAGTAGTAACGTCTTTGCAGCACTTTATTATTTTAAACCCATACTAATAATTGTATAATTATTGGTTAAAAAGTATTTTTCACTTTACTGCAAACATAGCACTGTGTCCAAAAATTAAGACCAATTTTCATTTTAAAATTCCCAGGGGCTTATGGAATTTAATTTTTTAAGTTGCTGGCACTGCCTTTGACATTTGTGCGAAATTAGACGTCAAAATATTAATTAGTGTTTCCGTTAAGATTGGCTTTGTGAGACGCTAAAACTTATTCCGTCGATTTGTGAAATGTCTGAATTCATTGAGTAAAGAACTTGCATTGAATTTAGTTTGCGGAAACGTCTATAAATTTGCAGAAGACATTCGGTGAGCATTCCTATATCGGAAAGAATTGTTTACAAGTGGTATAAACAGTTCAAAGAAGGCAGAGAACGCACAATTTTCGATTCGTACCGAAAGCAGCGAATGCGCTAGCCCACACTGCATTGATTCTTCGTGGCTGTTTCGCCAAAAATGAAACCCATATCGTTCCGTAAACAGCGTATTCACACCGTGCAACTTCTGGCTATTCCCTAAACTCAAAAGACCATTCGGAGGACACCGTTTTGAATCGATTGAAAAGATTCAACGTGAAACGCCGCGCGCTTTGAAGGCCATCCCTGCCGATGACTTTTTAGCATGCATTGAGGATTGGAAAAAAAAAGTTGACATAAGTGCATTGTGTCCGGAGGGGATTACTTTGAAGGCGATGAAATAAATTTGGAAGAATAAATAACGGGCTTTTGACAAAAAAAATTAATTGGTGTTACTTTTTGGACACAGTAGTATACAACTGGAAAGCTTCAAACATATTATGACCTCTAATATGAAAAAAAAAAAATTTGCAGGGTGGAGATATGAACGAGAAGATAACGGAAAGATATTTGAATACAACTGTCACTTTGTCCAATCCTCATTAAATTTAATATTGAAATTTAAATTGCTCGAAAACTTTGTAATTAAATTAGAAATATTTAGAAATATTAACAATTTAATTCTGCTTTAGATTATATACAATGATATGAGGTTCACAAAATATTATAAATAGAACTGATATAAAATTAATATATGAATGCAAATACGGCGACTTGCCTAAGTTTTTTTTTTTTTTTTATACCAAACTCATTATTATATTAAATATAGTGATATTATCATTTTATTTAAAAATATTTCCAGTTGACTTATTATACTTCGTCGATGCGTAAAAATGCACTCTGGCATTATTATATACTCTTGCAGATCTTCATCGATCTGCCTTCGATGCTTTTTTTTAAAAATCAATTTTTCAATACCAGTCCTGCAACGCGAGCTTCATGAGAAAAATTTAATCATGATTGTATGAACGGACATTAAAATTACGTTCACCTTTTCATCCAGCTCTTTAAGATCCAGAAGGCGATTTTTGGCCACCAGCTTCTTTATTTTATCCATGTTATGGTGGTTTTTAGCAGTTGAAGGTCGGCCAGATTGTACCAAATCAATTGCCATTCTTAGCCTTCATTTCATTCATGTGCTTGCCCTTTTGACATTCACTACGTGGCTTAGCAAATCTCCTTGTGGATCTTCTAAAATATTATTGACGATACAGCAACAAATTTTTATCCGAAAACTAGGGCAAACTCTTTGTTATCATTAATTTGTTTTATATTTATAATGTTATAATGTTATTTGTTTAATTTTTTCCATTTTAAGAATCGCAGAACATCCACATTGTTTGATTACAAAAACAGCTGCTGTCGACACCCTAATTGGCAGATAGCTCTTATTCTTTAAGCATAAAGAAATTGTATTTGTAAAATATTAAATTCTATTAAAAAATTGATAGCTTTTATAAGATCTTTCATTGTGGATCCTAGATGACAGTTCATTATAAACCTTCGACTACATCAATTCTCTCAACACTCACCTAGTATGCTGCTGAAGCATAAATTGTCCTTGTTACATTCTTATATTCCAGGGGTATAATTCAATTACCTCTTTATCATTGGATTTTAAAGTGAATTCTAGATTTTTGAAAAATAAAAACCATCTTATATATAAGATTGACACTTTCAGGCATAACTCCCAACTCCTATATACTTCCTCCTCCAAAAAATGCTCGATTCTCCATTTTAATTTCAATTCTCCACTACTGGTGTACATTAAAAACTATCACGACACAATGTGGATGTCCTGTAGCAGATCCCACTGTGCAATTCGATTAATCATGCTGTTATTCTAGTTACGAATGAATTAGAATATTGTCGAATCTCGATTTATTTCGTGCCAATCAAATTGAATGAAAACATGTCTTAAAAAAGTATTGTATAAAAATTCAATGATTAATGTAATTTTTTTTTTACTTAATTGATTTTCGCAAAAAGAGGATATCGGCTTAAAAATGAATTAATCTAGCTAAGTGTGTCAGTTCACGAAGCAAATTGATTTTTTTTCCTCAAAAATATCATTATTCTAAGACTTGTCAAAAATTTAAAAACACGATTTCAAATCAATAAAAAAAAAAAGGACCACAAATTTCTTAAAAAAATTGGATCATGCTCATATCACGACAGATGTAACGTTCAAAGGAGTAGAATTCTTAAAAAAATAATATTTAATGACAGGGAAGCATTTTTGTCAATTTTTAATATTTCCATTAATCAAATTTAAAGATATTAAAAGATTAATGACACAAAAATTGAAACTTTTTTCTTATTTCATGGAGCGCATATAATGTAAATAACTATAAAAACATTTATAGCTCAATTAAAAAAAAGAATAACTTTTAATGTTATATAATCTTTGTTATATTTTGTAACATAAAATTTTAAATAAAATAATCCGTGGAATTAACTTCATTTAAAAATATATTTATTTATTATACTTATTGGGATTCTAGAATTGACAAACATTACTTCCAGATTTTAAAAGTTCGCTACTCTAGTTCATTAGAAATCCTTTTTGAGACGAACTAGTCTAAAATGTCTTCTGAGAAAAATGGGTTCTAACGTTTAAGTACTATAGAAATCATTTGTTATTTTTGTTCATTCGGATAGATATATGGAGAGATGTCCTTTCCTAACTAGTACACTAGTGGATGTGCTACTAGTGGGTATGCTGTAAAAGTAACTTTGATTACCAACCATATTTATTTATTTACTCTTTGATTTCCTGTCTGATGCAAGTTAAAGCACTTTGGAAAGCATTCCGTCCAACATAATTTTTATTTTACGTAAGTATTTTGTAAAGGATGTTTGTTGAAATTCATTGATTTGTCTTTTTTGGACACATAAAAAAAATGGTATTGTAAAACGTTCTTGATAGTTCTTTAGGCATGCATTATGTTTTACAAATAAAATGTTTTTACTTAATCTAGTTTTCTTTTATTTAAATACTCAGATAATGTTTAACATTGACTATCGATTTAAATTAACTTGTTGCTTAGGGAAAAAAAGTTATATTTTTCAAGTCCGTCAAGTACAATTTGCAATAAAAGAATTATGGGAATTGGGATAAAAAAATGAAAGGGTTTTTGAAAAACATTTAATAGATTTACTTAAATTTAAAATTAAAAAAATTGCATTTCTAGGTATACATTAATATTTACTATACACTCTGAATTGTAAAATTGCAGCAAGAAAATTAGAAAGTGATTATTGAGAAAATGAAAGGCGATAAAATTTAAGATTGAAAAATAAAATTTTTTTGAAATTATATTTTATATTCTTCTTCATATAATGAACTGTTCATTTGAAGTATTTCAGAATAAACATAACTATTATAAATCGCATCCAAATTTCAAGAAAGAAGCCTTTAATAAAAAAATTAACAGAAAAGTGACATTTATATACAATATCAGAACAAATAAATCCTGTGTAAATGTTAAAATATTATATAGTATGTCCCCTTATCATATAGCAATCCCTATGTTTGAAAGAAATTTAATTTAATAATTTAAGACGCATTCACACCAAGATGTTGAGTGCGAGACGTTAAGTGTTGACCAATCACATGACTCAACGCACTATGTGTGAAGTTTGTAATCTGGTTGGCACTTCATGTCTCATCGCTCAACGCCTTATTGTGAAAAATACGCTAGTAAAGTAGAATGCTTCTGTATTTGCATTCAAAACGGTTTTCAGCGCGTGCTGAGCAAAAGAATATGTGTTGAGCAAAAGAAATCACAAAATTATAAAAAAATAATTTCAGAAAATAATATCAAACATCACTATAATATTAAAAAGAATACAGAAGATAAAACACTGTAGATAAAAATTTAATCGATTAAAACATGCAGAAATTTGACGTTCTTACGCAAATACTGAACCTGTAGACAATATACAACAAAATCAGACTAAGTATTTTGACATTGTTGAAAACGTAATATCAAAACCTTCATAGAAAATTCATTTAATTGACTATTCTGGTATTCATAAAATAACACAATACAAAGGAGAATTAATATAGTTAAGAAGGTGCTCAAAGAAAAATACTGCTTTTGTCTGATTTTAAAAAAAAAATGTCTAATATCGCGTTGCTTTTGAGGATCAGAGATTAATAATATAATAGAACGCGCATCGTGGCTACCAATTTGGGGCAAGCAGAATCATCACATGATCATACAAATCACATGAAGTTTTATTTTGTTACTAACATATGCGATGATATTTTGGCGATTTTTGGCAACACTCTTTACTGTCGGTTTTTACTACTTTATGCTGTTCAGAGAAAAAGGTCTATTATCTTACTACGATTTTCACAAAAAGTTGTTTATTTCTTTTGTGAACTGGTAAAAAATATTTATTTATTTTTTTTTAATATTTGGCATTTATATTCTATTAATAAATTTTCTTGTATAATATTTCCCCCTCCAGAACGATAAAAAATATTTATTTAAATGAACCTTCTGTAATGCATTATTCATACAAAATGATCCGAATTAAAAACAAAATAAGATATTTTGTATCTCTTTATCTTTAGTAGGAGCATAGTTCAATAAATGTAGGAAGAACACTTTCATGTACTTGTGTGAATTTTCAGAATCACTTCGTAAAATGTTTTCATTTTCTTAATGAATGCGTGCTGGGAAAAGGAGCCAAGGGGCGATACAGAGCCAACATTAGTACGAAAAGGACTCGAGATGTTTGCCACAACTTTTTGTTCTTTTCAAATAGGAGGACGGGTTCTGTTATAATAATATTCTATGGTTTCGTATCTATTCTCCAAAAAATATTTACGAATTAAACACAAATTTATAAGTTCTGTGGATTTGTGAGTATTACGCTGTACTAAATGAAAACTGTTAGTCACGATAAATAATGTATGAAAATGTGAGGAGCCCTTTGCAGGTAAAGGTAAACAAACTACCGACACCACACACATACAAAAAAAAAAAAAAAAAAAAAAACCAAAAACCAGAACAGAATCGAAACCTAAGCGAATCGAAACCGAATCCAATCGATATCGAATTACAGAAAATGTCGAAAATCGAATGACGAATTAAAGAGAATTTATTTTAGAGATTCTGCATCCAAGTCTGGACATTAAAAGAAAAAGGTTAAGAAAGGAAATAATCTGTTGTTTTTTCTGATCCCCGATATGGTCTAGTTATTAGAACAGATCTATAAGTCCGTAAACCTCTAAAAAAATCCAAGGATGAAAGAGGCTCAGAAAAAAGATCTTCCAATTTAAAAATCAAGACAGTTTAAAATATGAATAGTCGGTGCTTGGGCAGCTCTATACTTAGTGCAGGTCCAAAAATCTTCACCCTTGTTCATAGGTGAGACTCCTCAAGTGCCCACTCACAAACATAATAAGAGAGTTTGTTAGCTTCTGTGACCCCCAAACAGCAAAGCACACCATGATGATCTCTCGAGTACCAGTAATGTGTCAGAGGGACATTCCAGTGTTCTTTAATTGTCATCCAAAACTTGGAGATCACCTTACTAAAAGTGTGAAGCATATTGGACTGGTAATTTTCTAAAGAAGCAACCTTTCCTAGAGAATCCACAATCTCATTTACCACTAATGCCGGTATGTGAAGGAATCCATTGGATGTGCACCTCGTAGTTGACTAAAATTCTAGAAAGCAATTTCAAGATGAAATGCCAGCCCTGTCTCCAACGTCTGCCCAATTATTTAGATGTCGAACTGAGGGACAGCTGCCAGTAAGTGTCCATATACCCTCAAAATCAGGATCAACAATATTCAAAACAAAGGTTCGGCTTCTCTAGACACCAATCAGTCCGGATCTGAACGCAGAGCAGAAATTAGAAGGGGATATGATCTGCTAGTCAGCAATAAAAAAATCACGAAATAAAATATTTTAATCATAATTAAAACGCTGCTTTTAAAATAAGATAAATGTGGATCCTGTTTCCAGTTTAAAACACTCATCAAAATCTGAAATATTAACAAAAAATTGCCAGTCGAAGTTTTTAACTGAAATTATTACATGATGGAAGCGAGCTGTGTATGTATACATTACGAACTTTATATTATGATACAATACATTAATCATTACTGTAATTTGCTTGTTATTCAACTATTTATTATTTATGCAATAATCAGGGTTTTAAGCGAAATCATGATTTTTACTTTTATTGAGAGATTTCTAAACGAAATAACACATTTAATTTTTATAGTAGATTGGTGTTAGTAGATAATCTTGACTGCCCTATTCACCTGAATGGAATCTAAGATGTTTTAGCAAATTGAATTAAATGTAAAGCAGTGTTTTTCGAAATAATGCAGAAGAACAAGACCAGTTGGCTTTTAACAGAAACTAAACATCGAATTCTAGAACGTTTTCTTATCCAGATAAGATAACATTTACTTAAGATTCTGGAAGATTCTTTTTTAGCAAGATAATGGAAGGAGAAACGCGATAAGCGAGATAGAACAATAAGAATTCTAACTAAATTGGTATTCGTCTTATAGAGATTGAAAAATATAAACCCATTTATATGTAGGGAGGCAAAACTTTGTTGGAGATTATTATGCTTATTTAAGGAAACCAATTGATGATACAAAATTTATAATAACGATAAAACTTAGGCAGACAAAAAATAAATTTTGGAATTGAAGAAAAACTTATATGAGCATCCATGCAGCATGAGATAAAAATATTTATAAGTTGAAAGTAAAATATTGATTTGTACAAAAAAAATAATAAATAAATAGAGTAAACAGGAAATTAATATTTTCATATTTTTTATCAATAGATGAGAACTCGAAATTTATTTTGAAACTAATATCATTCAAAAGGATTGAAGTCGTTTCTAATTTGGTAAATTACGTTGGTGAAATTTTGTAAGAAAGTTTTGCAAATACTATAATTTAAAGATCAAAACTGATCTTTGCTTAAAAATGGCTCCAAATGGAATCTTACAAAATAATTTTTTGATATGTTGAAATTATTATTTTCACTCTATTCTTCAAAAATGAATATTTTTACTTTAAAGCGTTAGAGAACAAAACGCGCATTTGCATAAATGATCCGTAGGCGAGAATTATAAATAATTGGACTTGACGGTCTACGGCCATTGTTTGCAAACTTTGGGCTAATAGTTTGGACCTACAGTTTAACAGTTAACTTTACAGTTTACGAACGATTAACAAATATCCATGACACAGCCAGGATTCGAATCTGAAGCATCAAAACGCCAGGCGCTAGGTAATTGGCCACCAGGCCGCGTTTAAATAAGAGTTTTCTATCCTAGAAAGTTGCTCAAAAGATTTCCGCATATAGTTTTTCGATCTACACAAATTTTACATTTCAGCACTATAATGACAACAAATATTTTTAAAGATTCCACATATATGGTTTTCGACTCTACACAAATATTTACAACAGTTGTAACAACACTATAATTACACAAATTTTTTATTCCATCTCTTGGTAATTAATTGACATTTATAAACAGAATCTAAAAACTTTCGCAGCTGTTTAGTTATTCCCTGTAGCAATTTTAAAAGCACCAAGATCATACAGCGCATTTGCCTTAAAGTTACATTTTTTGTTTTTTTGCAAAATTTAAAAATATTTAGAGCATGTATTGCTAGGAAACGAAATAAAAACTTTAAAACATTTTATTGAATGTTTCAAAATCTTCTCGTTCGTTTTGTGACTTTTTAAATAACTCTGGTTTCTAAAGCGAGACATGCGCACATAATCATGTGCACAAATTTTTAATAAACTTATTTCTACATTACTGCAATAAAAAAAAAAGAGAGAGTACGTTTTCGGCATACATATAATATCATAATATGTTTCGTTGTTTTTACTTGTTAATTTTTGTTTGATAATTTCGTCAAAATGGATGTTATCTACAAAAGTTCAAAATGAAAGTTCGAAGTGACATTTTTTTTCAGTGGAATGTTACAAGCATATATATTATTTGGTGACTATAGTGTCCTTAAAAATTTGCAATATCTTAGAAAGTTCATATGAAGATAGTCGACCATAAAAACATCCACAAGTCACTATTAATGACATTTTTTCAAACTATTCTTAAATGGTATATCAACACATAATGTATCCAGCCTAATGTTGAAAATATGTATTGTCACGTTGTGTTTAAATATAAAAATAAGAAAATTAATATTAACAGATAACCATCAGCATTATTGCTCACAATAATATTGAAAAATAATTGTTTCCACTGATTGGAATAGAAAAAAATCTAAAAATGACTATTGTGTAATTGTAGGAAAAATAAGACACCATCAGGAAAGTTTTCTTCGACATTTTGGTACATTAGACTGTCCCTAAATGAGGGAATGGTGCTTTGGTAAATGTCAGTGCCAATGGCAACCCACCTGTTGTGCGATTTAGGAGCACGTCATAATACAGCTATGCTGATTGCAATGTGGCCTTTGGCACTACAGGGGTGCACTAGGTATAAATCTCCGTTAGCGTTTGAGCTCATCCGATTAAATGATTAGCAAGAGATGCAGATGGATACCTACGCAACTCTCGAGATATGGTTGGATGTTCGTTATTACCCAGTTAACATATTTGTACTTTCTGTATCATGGTACAATAAGACGCTATTGAGACGCTAATTCAATCGATCCTAAGTTAGGCTGAACGTTATATCGTCTAAACTGAAGACATCATTTCGTATAAATCATCCTGCATATTTGATCATTGATATCTTATATCAAAATGAAATTTAATTATTAGTGCAAGAACTATTTTTAAACGAAGCATTTTAGACTATCTTATCATATCAAAAATGAAATGTAACTATTTGTGCAAAACTATTTTTATACAACGCCATTTTAGACTACATAGGGTATCATATCAAATTAAATATGTTTTTGTCGTAAGGTATTATTTAGATAATTCTTTTATTGCGATTATATCATTATTTAATAACTGAATTTTACTAATACTACTAAACTTTATGCAACTTTTGTTTAGTTAGAATTGCTTTTTTATTTTTGAATAAAAATTATTTTTAAAGTTTACCTATATATTTTTAAAGAGATAAAACAACCATTACATTGAAATTTATACATACTGCAACATATAACCAAGCTTTGGTTCACTTTAAAAATATATGAAACAAATAAGTTGGGGGTCCATCAACTTTAATTAGCTGGCAGTAACTCTTTTTATGGAATTCAAATTTCTAATAAAAAGCTACATAGGAAACTTCAGCCACGAATCTAAAACATCGAATAACAATAAAAATTAAAACTTTTACACTTGAAATATAAATGAATTCCTGTAACATTCAAACATATCACCATGAGGAAAAAATGATGCAAGCAGGTAAAAAGGAAAGTACATTTTCCAAATCGCTGTGAAATGAAATGCCAGACACCATTAATAATTATTAACTCTGGTAACTCTATCTGAAGATGGCTCATTATTTAAATTCTGCTGTTGTCCTGTATACGATGTACTTAAATGTTGTATCAAAACACCCCCTGAAAAAAAAAAAGATTAAAATATTTTCCTTTTCCCTTTGATATTTTATTTGTTAATTTTTTACAGTATTCAATTTTTATTTCTGGTGTACCTTTTTTTCATTTTCCATGAGCCGAGAACATATTTTGAAAAATCAGATTTTTTTTAAGCGATGCATTAAATCTGCAATAGAAACAATTTCGAAAATAAAACGATTCATAGCTTATTGCATTACATTTTTTCATAATTGTAAGAAATATAAAGTAAAGAAATAAAACGTGCCATATTTAGCAGTACTTGGCGATTCATCGCCTGTATTGTTAAATATGTATTGCCTGTATCACCTGTATTGCCATCGCCGATTCATCGCCTGTACCTGACTAACGAAAACATATTTTAATTTTGGGTGATTAGTGGATCCTAAATAAGCCAATGCCTGCAATTGAGCTTTAGAAAAAAAAAAAATCTAAAAGTTATCAGCTTATAAAAGGAAATAAAAGGTATATAGCAAGGAAATTCACGGAATTCCAAACTGTTAAGTATTTAGAGATTACTGACAATGCAGTATATTATTTTTAGATTAATTATCATGAAGACTTTCTAATGAATGTTCAAGAAATCATTCTTCTTTAAACACAACCTTTATAAATTACAGAATAAATTATTTATTTGAAATATTTTCAATGCGCAATATAAGTTTCGTTAATCAAGGAAACTTGTTTCAACTATTGGCAGTTAACACAAGCGAGAGAATTATTGCCTAGAGATGTCAATATTGCCCAGCTTCAGCTCATAAATAATTAATTCATGCATTGATGAAACTTAACATGTCAAATTAGCGCTGGAAGCTTTTAAATAAAGATTAAAAATTCTGCGTCAATAGATAAGAATGTTTAGCGGAAATATTGATTTTAAAATCCTTGCTGAGCAAGTGTCGTTTTTGATAAAACGTCTTGTTCTGAATATACGACTATAGTAAAGTGTTTCTCTTTTTTAATGTCAATCAATGTATAAATAGTTTCCAATTGACTAAATTTTGGCTTTAATGTTATTTTTAAATATTTGTAAATCTGACACATTCGTTAAAACTAACTTAAATATTTTTAAGTTTTAAATTACTTCATAAGTTTGTTTTAATAAATTTGTTTGTTAGAACAATTCATAACATTTAATAAATTGTTTATTAAATAAATTTAATGAACATAAATTTAAATAAATTTGTTTTATACATAAAATATTTTAAATATAATCCCAGAGAATTAAAGTAAAACAACTGGAAAAATTTTGATATGAATTTTTTATAGTATAACACAATTTTGAAATTAGATCTGCTGAAAAAAAATTTTTTTTCTTAGCTGATCAAAAAAAAAAAAACCCTTATAAATCAATCAAATTATAATATTAAAATCTAAGCACATCAATATATGACAATAAGACAAATCACTAACTAAAATTTGTACGTAAGAAATGCGGACATAGACAATTCAATCGATTTGTTATTCTAAGGATATGGGAGAACCTCTTTTTGCAGCGTCTTTAACAGCTTGATTAATAATCAAATTCTAACTATTCAAGAAATTAGTTAAACCTATAATTCTCGTACAAATATTAAGAAACTCATTCTCATTTCTCATTTAAACCTTCCTTTCCCTCTTTATAAATGCTCATTTGCAATTCTGATTAAGCTTTACTAATTTCCCCTTTTTTAATATCTGGTTCACTTTTGTCAATGCTGTGAATACGTACTGTGGACCTTGAATAAATTTGCTTTCAATTTTCTGTTTTCTTTCTCTTTTAGTGCCAATTTTTTCCTTAATGTATATCCAGTGCCGCAGATGTGGACCCTGACAAGTCTAATGCATCCATATAAAACCAATATTATTATCAACTGTCATTTAGAAGTTTTATTCCTTATCATCTGAAAGAGAAATAATTCTTGGGTTGCTGCAATTTATTGAGTTTTTGTCACTAGATTCGTTTTTACTTAGAAACCAATCATCTATCAGACAACAGAATTGCCTCGATTTAAATTGTGTTGTGGATAGGTGTTCCTTGATAAGCTAGAATTAGCATATAATAATTAAATAATTTAGTATTGTTGTTGTGTTGATTTCCTGAAATACTTGATGCCAACCAGTTTTCATATATTTTTTTTTGTATGCATGCATATAATTCTCTTTTGTCTTCCTTCTGTGGTTTTTTGCTGACCACTCTTTCATGTCTGTATATTTTTTTAAATGATTTTCAGTTTCGACATTACTGTTGTACACACTGCGAACTTTCAATAAATTCGATTTCAGCTTTTGATTTTATTTCTATTTTCAGTGTTGTTTATGGCATGCGACTCACTCTGAAACACAAAGAAACTTATGAACTGTTTTTTTTTTTATTTTGCTTTGTTTAAAAATCCTTTGACCATCATGTTTTTTATATATCTAATGTGTTTGTGGTTTTAATATCTTTTTTAAATTACATATATATATATATATATAACATTTACACAAAAAAAAATTAAATTTAAAATATTTATTTACGATCTTACCACACAATATATATATATATATATACAATGATGTGTCTCAGAATTTAATTTGTTTCACTTTAAATATTCAGCATTCTTCTGTTAAATTTCATTTAAAAACCATTCTCAATGTTAACCAAAATCTCTTAGACATATAGCCTATTCCAACATACAAAAAACATTAAATGTAACATCCTGTTTGTTAAGAAAGTTTTTCAAACATAATTTTAATTGGTAAGACGCTTCCTTCAGATAAAAATATTTCATGCATCGGCGAATATAAAAAGCTGTCTACAATTTTTTTTTTGAAACAGATTTTAGTCATATTTCTGGCGGCGACATTGGAATTGTTGATGATGTGAATCTTAGAGAAATGATTCCTAAAGAAATGAAATTCAGACCGAATTTCAAACTTAACATTAAAACTTTTACAAAGAATATTAAGCAAAAAAGCAACAAAGATACATTCCGTCTTAAACCATCTGTCTCCTCCTGCACTCACATTGGTATTTTTTCCTCTAAAGGAAGTGGAACATCTTTAAGCAAATAAAAATATTTCATTCTATATTAATTCACTCCTTTGGATTCACTACTTTATATAATTACATTTCATTAATAAAACTTCCAAAAGAAAAATTCATGCTTGTATCAATCCATCCATCCATCCTTTGTTAACTATGTCTTCATCTTTAAGCTGCATTAACTTAATTTCCTGGACAAAGAACTAAATAACTCTTTTACTTTCAAATATATTAACACAACTCTTAATGTGGCCTGTAAAATAATAATTGCTTTTAACAAATTCTTTAAAATTTGTGACCTCTCCATCAAATATCCTTACGTAACAACATATCTAAAATTTCATCAAACTTCAATAGCTTGTTGCTTTACCATCTGCGGTACCTCTATATATGGACCAACCAGACGATACATTTTAAGTAATAACAAACATAGACTCATAAATAAGACAATATATATATAAGAAAAGCCATATAAACACAAATATATCAAAGTCTTTGATATAAAGTACCAATTCACATCAGAAAAAACATTTGATTTTCTGGTAAAGCTGTATTTTTGATAAATTCAGACAAAATGAAATATCATTCATGAAAATAGCATTTTCAGATTATGAATAGAGATTCAGGAAGTACCGAAATAAAAAAAAAGAAGGGAGAATTTTGGAAATCTATGCTTTTTCCTTTCAAAATATCATATATTTATTCAAAGGATTGTTGTACTGCATGTTTGCATATTAAATGTGATTTTCCTATGCTTGGAAAACTTAATATATTATGCACAGAAACTGATTTCAAAAGAGGTGCATTAAGATAAAATTTTGAAAGAAATAAAATATACTCTGTTGCTTTGGTGACAATTTAAAATGATACGGACTACCAGGTACCAGAAGCCCTACCCCAAATACCAGGGACTTTCTTATGTGCTTAAATCACTAAAAGATCTCATCCGTAAAAGATTCTTAGTTATCTAAGATACACTATTCTGAATGAACTCACATTTTGTCTCTATCATTTTGAACAATCCTTTCAATGCAGATTATCATTGATCTGTTCAAATATTTACTATGTCAAATTCAAATAAAGTATTTTCTATCCCTACACCTTTAAAATTAGTCCAATAATATTTACAGGCAATTTATTTGAGAAAAAGAAATATATATCCGTACAAAATTTGTATTACATAAGAAATGAAGATGTTTTGTTCAGTAGGGATATTTCGCTTTACGCCATATATATATAGATAAGCATTATTTCTGTAAATAATACTACAAATAAGACAAACTGCTGTTTTAAAAAAGGCAAATAGAGAGATAAGAACTAGAAAATGCATTATAGAGTCTGTATAGTATCTTTACATATTTCGCGATTTCTAAAACTGTTTATCAGAATCAGGTTTTTTTAAAATATTTTTTGCTCTCAATGCTGCTTGTTGCCAAAATCACATATAAATTCATTGATCTAACATTTCAAGAATTTGATGTCCTAGTTAGTTTGATACGCTTAATATTCCACATACTCGCCATTCCAGTGGTGATTGATCCAATTCAAAAGCTTTTAATTTCAAAAAGTTTTAAATTAATTTAACAATTAATTACTAAAACTCTATTTGAACATATAATTTTATCTAAAAAATGGCTTCAAATAAGATTTCCAGTTAAATCGTATTATTTCAATGAAGTTTGAATACATTAGTGGTGTTTTCAATGCAGTTGAGTTATTGTTCAATAGTCAAAATCAAGATTTTCTTCAAACAGAAAAGCAGTCAATGTATTCAGTTTTTGATATTGTATCAGATACCAGTTAACTCTTATTTAATATAATAAACTTACTATAATGTTTAAAATGTTAGAGATAAAATATGGAATGAATAACTTGATTCAATATATAAAATCTTAAAATCTAGATTTATATATTTTTTATTACATTTAGTTTTGGTTATTAATTAAATTTAAATTCAGTTATTAATTTAATTTAGTACTTTGATAAAATGGAAAATAAATGTTGTCTCACATGGATTGTTTCTAAAGAGTATTAATTTAATTATTCAACAGTTTCAATTATTAGGGTTAAAACAAATGTCCAAATGCATGGAAATCACTTTTGAATTTTCTTTATGGTATTTGAGTGACATTTAAAATGTAATGAAGGCTTCTTTATTTAAATGAGGTCTCCGAAATGCTGTTCAGAGAAGAATGAATCAGTTTTTGGGATGAATTATTTATGACATCATTTCTAAAATGTTGGCTCCGTGACTGAAAATGTTTGAAATAGTTTTTACTTTGCTGCGGGTATTTTGAATTTTTGATGCTTTCCCTCAAAGAATACTAAACACAGTTGAGACGGGCTCCTACTCAGGATAATGCACAACAACTGAAGTGACCATTTTTTTTTTTTTTATTTTTCAGTTACGGAAATCCGAATGGAGGGATAAAAGATAGAAGCACCGTACTCTGATCTATACAATTTGTCATCATCTACAGCACTCTAGCCTAAATTTCAGGCCAATGGATCTAAAAGGGATGGAAAGTTGAAGGGATGAAACAAGAAACAAAAGGAATGAATGGTGAAGACATTTAATGGAACATCCCATACATTAGTCCGTTTGAAAGCAACGTCCATAAGGGCTTCTACAGTTTTAATAGGCTCCATATCATTTATAATTATTGGCTCAATAACGCCATTCTAACTATTCATATTATTAAATTTTATCCTGGTTCTTTACTCCCAAATTCTATCTGCATATAACTTTTGCGTATTCGTCACTCTACCTTCTTTAATGTGTTTCCTCGAATTTTCCTTCCACCTTCTCACTTTTACTTATCCAGCATTTTAAAGTTTCAAGTTTCAAAATCCAGATTTTTCATGTAGTTTGTATTTTTCAAGAATCAACTTTATCTCACTGGGCTTTTAGTACATATATATTAAGTTTTTCTTTTTTTGCTTTTTAGTTTTTAAGTAGCCTGACTCCTGGCTCAGTGACAACGGGCGTCGCTGTTGCGTATTAGGGATGAGCTTCAATTAGCTATATGTTTTGTTGCAGACATTGTTTCAAAAAACGAGGTGATTCGATGGCGTTTGTAATGTTCAACACATGATGTTTGTGATGTTCCTTGTTAATCAATCTACTTGATGGGAATTTTCCAGGTTTTCTACCATAAGATACGAAATGCGGGGTCGTTCTTCCTAACAGTTCATCCGGAAGCCTCTACCTTCCATCTTCAGCCACTCGGTGTCAAGTCAGACTTCAACTTACCGGTGATCCTTCACAACAGAAGCTTCACGCTATCCCTCTAGCCATGAATAGACCATTCATGAGGTGTTCGTCCGGCACTGCAGGGACACTGGGGATTAGTAACAACAACAAGATATTTTTATGTTAAATTAGATCTGGACTTTTTTAGAATTCTAAAAATCTTAATCCCTTCCATACCTTTCCTTTCAAATACCTTCCATGTTTAATTTTTTATTTTAACAATAACTCTTATTTAATTTAATTTTACGGACATATATAGAGCGTTTTAAATATCTAATTATTCTATTAGATATTTAGATCTAAACAATTAATTATAACCAATGTTTAACACTATATGTTATGTCAATTTTAATTTCATACATAAAAATAAATGAGGGAATTCTGGTGGTGCTACCGCTAGACATGTTCTTTACCTAAATATAAGAAAAGTTTTATTGAGAAACTAAAAAACAAGACAGCTGTAGATAAAGCAGTTCAGTATTTAGGATAAGGTAAAATGACAATATTGGTCCCAAAGTGTCTATGTTTAGTTGTTGTAAAAAGAGTCCTATAGCTCGCAATGGCCGCGTGTCTTGTTATAAATTGTAATATAAAAGAAGGCACTTATTCATAAGAGTTCAAACCGAAAAAATAAAACTTTATGATAAGAAAATATTCGTACAATATCATAATGCGAATTTCAATCATTAGATAAATATGTTAATGCGTATTATGTTAAAAATTATACATATTATAGTTAAAAAAATTATAATTGTGTGAAGTTCAGCTAACAGAACACAAAATATTTGCTTTATTAGAGTAGAATTTCTCTTTCCTTTTTTTTTTTTCCCTATTATTGAACAACCAAATTTTCCATTCATATAAAAAGAGAACACAATAGAAGTTGGTTGGTATATGGACGTAAATACTATTTAACATTTGCATTTTATTTAGTTAAAATAGTTCTTTGTTTGGTTTTGAAATACATCAGGGGAAAAATAAAATTTTACACATATGTATTAAATACATTTGTCGATTCTCAAAACGCTTATCATAAATAAAATCCCAAAAAACCTTTAAATTCAAAAGCGCCTAATTATTCTCAATATGTCATGATTGTGACAATTACAACACATTTTAATTAAATAGACAGGCGACAATAGTACCTGTCAAACATTAACTGCAATTTTTAAAGTGTGAAAAATGAACTTGATTACGAAGTATGGATTTGTTATTTCTCTTTCAGCCATTGAAACGTGCTTCGGAAATTAAATCTAAAGTCTTAGAATCGTGGGAAAGCCAGATTTTTTATTACACTGAGTCATTTTCACAACAAAAGAAAGATTCTGAGATAGTTTTGAAGCCCTTATTTGTTCGTCAATATAAGAAATTCTTTGACAAAAATATTGTGAAATAACTTACAATGGCAGAATAGGAACGAAAGGAAAACAAATAAAAAAATAATTAATTTCAAAAAGTGATCCTCTTACTGAAATTCTAAGTTGATATGATTGTTCTTTTATTTCTTCAGTGCTTAGACATTAACTCGAAAATTTTGTTTCAATTTATTAAAGTCGATATATTGTTAAAAAATATTACCTCAACAGAATTATTCCCATTAATTAACATCAATATCTTTGAGAATTGTGTATAACCTCGTTAAATCACCTTACTCGGCTTAAAATACTACAGTTTAAAAAAAAAAAATTATATAAAAATCTTGTTAATCTGGCACTTTTTTTAAAAAGTAGAAGAATGGTAATTTCAGGAGTGATGTTGTATAATATAATAGAGAGAGTTTTCCTATTCTAAAAGAACAAAAAGTTGTGGCAAACGTATATTGTCCTTATCATACTAGAGTTGGCTTTGCATCGCCCCTTGACTCCTTTTCTATCTGCTCTAAAATTTGTAAGTATAAACATCCTTTGAAAATTTCGAGAAATGCCTGAGATTCTTTTTGCTTAGGCCATACATTTATTTAACTGTGTACCTACTGAAGATAAATAGATTCAAGAAATGCTGTTTTGTTTATAACTCTGATAATTTTTTAAGAAATATAATAAAATATTTCAAAAGTTTATGTAAATGAATATTTTATTTTTTAATCATTTTCGATTGAAAATATTACATACGAAAAAAATTTACTAATAGAATATAAATGTCAAATATTTAAAAAAAAATTAAATTAAATTTCTTACAGCTAAAAAAAATGAACCATTTCTTTTGAAAATTTTTGTAGGCTAGTAGACTTTTTCTCTCTTCGTGCCAAAGGCATACAATAGTAATAGCCAACAGTAAAGTGTGTTGCCAAAAATTCGCCAAGCTATCATCATATATGTTAAATGGCAAAGTTTAACGTCACATTAGGAAGTATGCTCAAGTGAGGTGTATGTTCGTCCCAAACTGACAACCCAGATGAGCAGATCTATGGAGAAAACACAACAAAATGCTTTCAAATGTATTTTAGTAAATACAATAAAATGCTTTAAAAATATTCCCAGATTGTAATCTCTCAGCTTTAGTGTAATTAGCAAAGAATGATTAGCGTGAATTACACGAGGTTCCAATACAGATATGACTTTTCTTGACTGCTATGAACTTCAACATATCCCATTTTGACTTTTAAACGAGTTGATGTATTGAAACATGAAATAAATTTGGTAGAGATATGGGGTGAATGCTTAACTTTGACAATTGAAGTGGATTTTGGAATAAGATTAAATCATAACAAATCAATTATTCTTGGAAGTTTTTGTGGAACCCCATTTTTCTACTAAAAATCGTATCACCTATAAAATGTTAAGGCGCTGTGGCATAAGATAATTTTTATTCAATTCCTACTATAAGTTCCCACTCTCCCTATATATATTTTGTTCAAATTTTCAATCGTTAATAAAAATACTTTTTTTTTCATCCACTCAAGTTAAAATACATTTTTTTCAACTTGTAGTGGATGACACTTGATGTTAATACAGATTCTTCAAATGTTAATTCAAATTAAATTTAATTAATTAATTTTAATTTTATATGGGAGAAAAAAATTTCTCTTATATAAGATATTTAGCAGGATATAAATTTAGGAATAAATATCGTCCGTGGCGAAGCGTGTAGATCGCTGGAAAAAATTTATTTTCAGATTCTTTTTTTTCATTCTGGGTTCCAGTTAAGAGTCAAGTAGGAACAAAATGGAAAATGAAACATGTGAATAAATTAGTGACAGAGATGGAAAGTGTGTGTGTGAGAGAGAGAGAGATAGAATTTTTTCTAACTAAAAAAATGAATGAAAATTATTTATAAAGAACTTTCTGCAATATAGTAAAAAAAGTACGAATTGACATTAAATTTTTTTTTTATATTACTTGTTGGAGGAATTCATCTAACTGGGAACAGACATAAAAAAAAATCCCGTATTAAAAATTAAATAAATAAACATTTCTAATTAGATGGAAAAAACTCTCTTTTATATATATTTATATATTTCTATATTATAAATATATTTGACGGCTAAAAATGTTTTTGTACAACTCTCTTTTTATAAGAAGCAAAAATTGAAATTTACGTGTTTTTATGCATTAAATAATAGTGTATGTTTTTCTCAAATTAATTAATTAATCAAATTACAAACTAGAATTGTCAGCAAAGAATAATGAAATGTAAATAATCTCGCTATTCTTTATGCACTCTTATTTATATTTCGGGATACTGAATTTGTACTAAATATCTTTATTTATTAATTATATTATAATGTATTAATAAGAAATACTTAAACATTTGAAACAATGATATGTAAAGTTATTTTTATTTATTTTTAAAATTTTACGAATTTAAAATTTTTAAACGTTAATTTGCTTTAATTTGTTACAAAAAAAAACTATGTTAAAAAAACAGTTTTTGCTTGTTATACAGGTTTAGTTTGTTATACCTATCTTGAATAATATACCGTTTTACGAAAAAAACGGTATATTATTTGTTATATTTTTTTAATATTTTATTTTGTATTATTCTTTTAAATTTATATTATCTATTTTATTTTTAAATTTTGATAAAAGTTTGATAAATTAAAAATGAATGCGTGAAATTAATTTTTTTAATTAAAAAGTTCGATTACCATTTCACATGAATATTTATTTTAGAATACAGTATATTTGATGACTTAATCATCAAATATACTGATAATATTCTGATTATAATTCTACTTTTATAATAATAATTCTAATAATTAATATAATATTAATTCTTTTATAATTAATATATCATTAATTCTTTTTATAACTATTATTATTTTTTATTATTCATTAATAAAAAGAAAAATAACATGGAAACACAAATGATTCGCTTATTGGCTTTCATATAACATTAATTCTAGAATAACTTTTATTGTTTATTTATTTTTCAACTTCTCATGTTATGAAAAAGTGTCGTGTTTTCTAACAAAACTATGCTCAATGTATGTCAACAAGTAAAACTTGCCAAAGTAAAAACGCATAATATTTCACTGAATCTCAGTATCGCTGCAGCATATCTCGTTAAAAAAGGTTTCTTTTTAATATATAAACAGGAATGAATAAATTTATTAAAATAAAAAAATAATGAAATAATAAATTTATTTAAATAATCTATTCTTATTTAATAGCCGAATCTTTTTTTTTCAAGTTAGATTCAGAATGATGTAGTCATGCAACGTGGAAAAAAATCGCTGTTCTTGAAATTCGTGCTAATTGACTTGAGCTCATTTGACACAAGTACAGTGGTTCTCAAAATGTGTCTAGGTCGTACTGGGGCCTATAGATTATGGAGAGTAATTTGTGGTACTTCACAGAAATATTCAATGGGCCAGAGAATTTTAAGAAAAACTAGGACTTCCATGGTTAACTACTAGAAGAACTGCCATCCATGTGATTTTCAATATTAAAAATATTTTTATTGCAACGAATTTCCATTTCAAAATTTAGCTGTGAGGCGTTCGTAGCGAATGTAGTATTGTATTTATTACTCATTTTGAAAGTTTGCGAAATGTTTTATTTAAAATATGTTTGTTGGGTTCTGGAACAAAATCCACTTTTAAGCACAAAATAGTTTAATAAGAAGAGGAGTTTTCAGTTTTGATATTAAAAAAAAAACATATTTTTTTAGTTTAAAATACAGCATTTATTTAGGAGTACATATTTTTAATAGGGAAAAAGATACATTGATAAGAAAAGAAATTATCTGATGAAAGCACTTGTGCACTGAATGATTTCTTGGATAAATCCAGGACGATTCAATCCCCATGGTACAACTTTTGAAGGTAGTACAGCTTACTAAGACATTCAATATTTATAGGAATTTACAGTCAAAAATAAGGTGTTAAATATGAACAAAAAAAATGGGACTGATCAGGTAAATATTTACAACATTATTATTTACAACATCATTGTAAAATGGTTATTTTTTTCAGCGTTCATTTTAAATGCTCAAAATGGTGATCACCCACAGTAATTCGTGTTTGGTAGCGTCGTAAGGAGTGATTGGGATCAATTCTGAAGATGCCAGATGGCATTTCGCGCAGCTTGCAGCCGCAATAGATAGTCGAGCAATGAGATCTTCAATTGAGTCAACTGGCGTCTCGTAAATGAAAATACTGTTGAAAAACGGGAGTAAAAATAAATAAAAGTGCGCATTGGTTTTCCAACTAGAGGACTAGAAACTCGTCACGTGACGGGCATTGTTCCTATCTGTTGCGTCACTTCCGATCATACATTCCTGTACAACAAATATTTATTTCAATACGTTGCACAACCCCTCAATGTTTGCCCCATGGCCTGCTGAAATACTCTGCGTACCTGAAAATGTATTGAAATTCAAACACGTTTTACCTTTTAATGTACATTACATTAATGAACCAAAACTGTAGATTGCATACTTTTTAAATAGATTTATTACAATGCATATTTTAAGTAGCAGGACAGCATATAGTTCGTTTGCTTTATCTATTTCCTTTAAATTTTCTAGAAACAATCTTCTCAAAACTTTTCAGCATATTTTTTACATTGGAAAATTCACTCTGTTTCCTTCCAAAAGGTAAAAATCAAAATCATCCGAGTTTATGTTGGAGAATCAATTAATTTTAAGCGCTAAACAACTACCATCAATACCTGCCCAATCTTCCTGCAAATATTTATAGTGTCAGGGAAGAAAAAAATTCCTTATCTCTTTAAATATATATTTTTTTGGAAAAGTATAAGTAAATGAAACGTGCTTTTCGACTTAAGATCCTTCAGTTGGTAGGATAATCAAATATTTTGTTCTTGTAAGCTTTTTGCAATTTACGAGAGTGTCAAAAATAAAGGTTATATTGATTTAACGCTTTAAAAAGCAAATGTTTTGCTGAAGAAAAAATATATGTCACACTTACTTCGTAAAATATTTATTTCCTTGAAAAAAAAAAAAAAACTATTTTTTTCTGGGAGGTTTCCTCACCTTGTAATATCCAGCAATACAGATAAACAGTTATATTGACGTTTATTTTTTCATGTCTTTCACGCTTCTTTTTCACCTAAATGTTTATGCACTTTGACAAATTATTGAAAAAAATAAATCTATTTTTTTATGTAATAGAAAAATGTGTTCAAAACCAAAGTAGATACTACTTTGGAATTCGGTAATGGTGGTCGATAAAAATTGAAAAAAATATATCCTTAACCATACTTGTCTAATATATAAATATCACATGGGTAAAACTTAAACGACTTAGAAAACAAATATTTATAATTTTTACTGATATAATCTACCATACTTAACCATTCTTTGGTAGACCTTTTATAAAAAAAAGGGATATTTTGCTTTCATTTAAATTTTATAAATAGCTTATTACATACTGCGAAATTATGCATTAAAGACATTTTTTTTTTTTTTAAATTAAGTATATGTAACTAATAAAGAAAATTCGATCAGTTCAAACAGATATCCATTTCTTATCTTTTCAATTTTTATGTTTATTAAGAAGTTTCGCTACTCTGCCTACTTAAATTCCCCAAAACTATTATTCCCTAAAAATAAATGTAACATTTCGAGATTCAATTTTTTTTCTTTAAGATTATTAATTTTTAGTGTATAGTGAAAAAGGACGAAAATAAATTTATTTTACATTTCTTATTATTTTTTAAATATCTTTGCACCTGTCTTTTAAATAAATATTAAAATTTAAAAAATTACGAATGGAGAATGGAATCGCTCATCCTTTTGCACAGAAATATTTTCCAGACTGATACTTCGTGCTCAGTTACATTTTGATACTTCGCTTCCAGTGGTGTATTTTGGGGAATAATAGTTTTGGGGGAATTTAAGTAGGCAAGGGGTGGCGAAACTTTAATAAACATAAAAATTTAAAAGAATAGAAATGGATCTCCGATTTTTCGTTACTTCTTTAATGCATAATTTCCAGTGGTAATAAGCGATATATAAAATTTAAATGAAAACAAAATATCCCTTTCTCTCCGTTTTCGTGAAGTTTTTACTTTTACCAATTAATGGATATAGAAAAGTCATGGGATAGCAATATGCAAATTTTCAGATGGCAGTAGCATCGCGTAGAACTATTTATATTCTGTTCATGCTGAAGAGGTTTTGACATATTAACAGAAGTTGTTTGGAATGTTTGGAATGTTAGTTGGAGCACTTATGCCATTTCGAAATCGTTATCATTCCCTGATCCACTGTCAAGAGTCATTTCAGGCATAACATCCCACCATGGACAGCGCAGTGGTCGACCGCCTGCACTTAACGACCGAGACCGGCGACGTTGCAAAGAGTCGTAAATTCTAACAGACAAGCAACACTGCGTCAAATAACCGCAGAAATCAATGTGGGACGTACAAGGGACTTGTCTGTTAGAACTGCACGGAGAAATTTGGCTTTCTTGGGCTATTCCAGCAGAAGACCGACTCGAGTGCCTTTTTACTGACAGAACGACATCGCTTGCAGCGACTCTTGTGGGTACGTGAGCATATCGGTTGGTTCCTAGATGAATGGAAAACCGTGGCCTAATCCGATGAGTCACGATTTCAGTTGGTAAGAGCTGATGGTAGGGTTCGAGTTGGCGCAGACCCCACGAAGCCATGGACCCAAACTGTCAGCAAGGCACTTTCAAGCTGGTGGTGGCTCCGTAATGGTGTGGGCTGTTTTTTCATGGAATGGAAACTGGACCGAACATTGACTGAAATGCTTATGTTCAGCTACTTGGAGATCACTTGCAGCCATTCATGGACTTCATATACCCAAACAACGATGGGATTTTTATGGGGGACAATGCGCCGTTTCACCGGGCCACAACTGTTCGCGATTGGTTTGAAGAACATTCTGGACAATTCCAACGAATGATCTACCTAGATCGCCCGAATATCGAGCATTTATGGGACATCATCGAGAGGTCTGTTCGTGCCCAAAATCCTGCACCATCAACGCTTTCACAATTATGGACGTCTATCGAGACAGCATGGCTCAATATTCCTGCAGAAGACTTCCAACGACTTGTTGAGTCCATTCCACGTCGAGTTGCTGCACTTCGCCGGGCGAAAAGGGCCGACACGATATTAAATCCCATGACTTTTGTCACTTCAGTGTAGATTGTTTTTTTAATGCATGACTTTACATTCGTATGCTGAATTGCAAATATAGAAACACTTATATTTCATTATCATGATGATAAATAAATGCAACTTATTCTGTGATTTAAAACGTTAATGAAAATTAATTTTTATATGTATTTTTCTGCCGCCTAAAAGCGACTGATTATATAAACAGGCTATCTATTAGGTTTTGCTTAGTGCCAGAAAATAACCGTTAGAATGAATATAACAATAATAAAGCGAAAAATTAAATAACTGTTGAGAGGTTTAAGTTTTAAATAACTAAAACACTTCATAAAATATTAGAAACACATTGTCAAATAATGATAATGGAC
The DNA here is from genome assembly GCA_021605095.1 of Caerostris extrusa. Lineage (NCBI taxonomy): Eukaryota > Metazoa > Arthropoda > Arachnida > Araneae > Araneidae > Caerostris > Caerostris extrusa. Next base: position 72,934 of record BPLR01018985.1, on the reverse strand, counting down.
ATCCTAGTACATAAAATGTAAAAGTAAAAAAAAAAAAAAAATATTTCTCTGTATTATATTTGTCAATTCAGTAGTGACACCTTTATCCATAAAAGTGACTTATTGTTAGTTGGAGCCTATAAGAGATATATTTTTTTGTTGTAGGGTATTTTCAAAAATAAGTCACGCAGAGAATTTGATGGCGTCTGCCTCCTTTTGACAGTGTCGACCTTTTATTTCTACAACTGTGAGTATCCAAAGGAAGTTGACATTTCTCTTTAAGTATTACACGTCTCTGAAGCCGTCCTCTACTTTACAAGCAGGAAGAGGATTTTTATTTCAAAAATGCAAGACACTGGATATATCTTGTTACAAATGCAAAAATGCATATTTATGGATTAAAAGAAACTGTTTACCCTGAAGGTATATTTAAATGGACGTAAATTTTAAAAACAAATAATTCAATATAAATTTTTATAGGGATAATATTTTTAAAAATAATAAAAAGTATTTTTAGTTTTTATTAAAACTATCACTTGAAATTGTGAAAAAAAATCTGTGTGTGTTTATTTGTGCCAAATAAATAAATAAAATTATTTTCTTGTTTTTATAACACTAAAAGAGATAAAAAATTGAAAAATAAAAGAAGAAAAACACACTTAAAATGTTCATTGTATTTTCTGCACTTTGTTCTAGATTTAAAAATATTTAAATATTTTTTTTAATTTTATTACTTTTAGGTGTCTCGGATCTAATAATTTTACTTTTTATCTAGATTGTTTTTTAAAAAAAATTAATCATTTTCAATATTAATTTAAAAACTGTAACACAATCACTTCTCAAAATATTAGAAATAATATGATCTATGGTGAATCAAACAAATATATTATCATATAAATAATTATATAAAAGTAAAGCAATAGATTTTACTTTTCAAAATTACAATATAGCAAAGCTTATAAAAGAAGCCTTTATAAACCGATTTGTTAACTAACTGATTTAACAGATAAACCTTACTAAAACAATAATTTCCATCAGAACCATTAAAAAATAAATTAGATTAAAATTTGTTTTTATTTAAAAATCTTAAAAACTAAAAACTTATTTTTTTTTAGTAGTAATTATTTTCTTATTTATGTCTTATTAAAACGAAAATGATTTTCTATATTTAGACAGTGTCTTTCCAGTATGCAATAAAATGCATACGTGTATAGAAAAGAACTAGTAAATTTTAATACAAATATATATTTATTACCTTTATAGCATTTGAAAAATGTAGTCCTGTGTTTATATTTGATTTAATTTTGTGCATTTTTCTGTAATAAAAATATATTTCATTTTTGCACACATTTATATAATTATTTAAATTTCAATAAATTGTGATGCAAATCATGATTGAATGAGGTCTGCATACTTTTAATGAAAATCAATGTGTTAATTAATGTTATATTATTTTAAAGTAATTTAAATTTATGTTAGAATTTTGGATCCTACAAATAATTGGACAGAAAATATTAATCTAACTTTTGAATTATTCGCGGACATCAAATTTGGCAGTGCGATAGTTTTGACGAGAGTTTGAATAGCGTCGTTCCAGAAATGGTGATTGCCTTTGTAAATTACTTAGACCAAAGTGGACGTTCACCCCCTGCCTTCAATACTGTAGAGTTAAATTGATTAGAAAAGAAACTAGTAAGATTTTGGAAAGATTTTCTTTAATTCTAAATCTATCCATTATTTAGGATTTATATCTTCATTATTTCAGATCTAAGAATTGTTTTTTCAATTCCTACTATTAGTTCACACACTCGCTATATATATCTTGTTCAAATTTTCAATCGTTAATGAAATACTTTTTATTCATCCACTCGAGTTCAAATTACATTTTTTTTTTTAACTTGTAGTGGATGACACTGGATGTTAATACAGCTTTTCAAATACTAATTCTGTAATTAAATTTAGTTTTCCTTTGATTTAAGTTGCATGCATCTACCAATAGATGGAGCCAGATTTAAGAAGAAAAATTTCAACTTTTTATTTATAAAGAACATTTTGCAATATAGTGAAAAAAAAAGTAAGAATTGATTAAAAATTTTTTTTTTATTACTTGTTATCTTATTGGTTCTTTTCCCATGAAATATTTTTCTCACTTTTGCTGTTTTAACAGCTAGGCAAAAATGTTTTACCAGTGATGTCGAAGAACAGTGTACTTAAAATTCAGATTCATCAGTCTCTGTATCTTTTAAAAGGCCTCTTATGGTGTTTTGTCTAATTATCAACGAAATAGAGCAAATTTCCGGCGGTTTTTCGTCGAAATTAGTGATATACAGCAAATTTCAGTGGAAGTTAAATGGTGATAATTCTACATTTTGCTATTTGTCTATCGTTTTAATTGTTTTAAAAGGATGCCAAAACTAGTGGTGAATGGTAAAGGCCTAATAATTGAAAACAACACAAAGATACATCACTGAACTAAGATGAATTTACGTAAATTGTGAAATAAATTTTAGTTAACAGGGCCTTATTTTTTTTTATTTATTTATTTTTTTTTTTTCTTATGAAAGAAAAACAGGCGATTCTTTTGATCTGATGAATAGGGTTATTAAATATTATAAAAAATTATTAAAGCAATAAATATATCTAAACTGTACAGCGAATTTTTATAAATAAAATTTTTCTCGAAAATTAAGCATTATATTTTTAAATTTTATACAGGTTTTATTAATTTAATTATGTGTATAAACGATAAAGTTTCTTTTAATTGAAAAAACAAAATGTTTATTTTATGAGAGAATTAAATTCCATTTCAATCCATTTATTTACATTACTTTTGTTGATTTCACACTGCAATTTATATTTTGAGAATTGTTATTTGCTATGAAATTGGGTTATTAAAAAATTTCACATTAAAAGCAGAATTTAAACATTGACTTCCTCTATTTCATTTTTAAGTATTTTATTTTATTATTCTGTAGTATGTTGAGCCATCGCCATTTCTTACTCATTTTCAGCTAGTATATATATTCATATTTATTTTGACGGAAAAAATAGCATTTAATATTTGCTCAATGCAAAATTAAGGCAGCTTACGAGAAGTTTAACTACGAAAAAATTTCATTAATTTTTCACCATTTTGTGGTTGTTTTTTGAATTTGTTAAGCAACAATTACAAAAAAAAAAAAATATTTTTTTTTAGAAAATTTCATCACGCTTTAACATTTTTTTATTAGTAATGCCGTTGTTACTTTTTCTCATAACTGTAAAGTTAATATGCAAGAGATGAAAAGTAATTGCTTTTATTTGAGTACGAAATATTAATTAGTTATATTCCTTTAATTAATATTTCGTACTCAAATACTCAAATAAAGTAGAGATAGATAGATAGCGAGATAGTTATCTCTCTCTCTCTCTCTCTCTCTCTCTTATATATATATATATATGCGCATGTGCTTAATTTTTAAGTCATTTCTTTCATAATACCAGATTTGATTCTTTGATGTAATATGTATCAAGCAATTCCAGAAATTATTTCATTTATATGAGTAATGAAAATTGAAGCCTAAATGATAGTGCATCTATGGAACTTAGTATAGCGGTTTTAAACAAGGATTATTTCCAAACGTGTACTCAGCTTTTACTGTGGTAGAAAACTACGAGCAAAAGTTTTGGCAACAAAAAACTCGTTTTGTACAAAAACACATGTCAATAAATTCGATAATTTATCTTCAAATATAATTACAAAAGTATTTATAAAAATAAATAATATGATTTGATTGATAAGATTCTATGATTATTTTTGATAATTTGTTGCTCAGTATTGAAACTTTTTTTCAGTAGAGAAATCAAATATCTTTACAACGATAATAGCTATGACGGCTGTTACTTTCAATGACAGAAATATTTTGGATAAAAAATAGAAATAAGGTTGGTTTCATCAATTATATTTCTTTACTTTCATTAATTTATGACCCTTTTCATAGTCATTTTATTATTATATTCATAAAGTATATCATTGTTTCTGATTTTCATATCATTTTACCTCATTACATATGCTCATAGTTTTACCCCACTATACAAGTTCGTTCCCTATGTTACATGTATTCATATAACTTTTTCATACATGTTTGTTTACAATTATTCATTCACAAGTTATGCACTTATTTTTTATTCTGCAGTACACATGTTCATTCAACACACATAACTGCATTGTTTATGGCATTTAAAAATAATTTATTTCTGGAATTCTTTGAATTATAAAGCATCGTGGAGAGCTGTAGTTTTCTAAGAGTGTTAAAAGGAATCCGTATAAAATAAGGTTTGTTAACAACATTGAGACATACTTTAAGAACTAAAACTTCTTTATTTAGATTCAGTTTAATTGTAAGTTCTATGTATCACTTATGATGCAATGGACATTAAACAAATTTGATGTTTTCTTCTTCTTTCCCAAAATTGAAAGAGAAAATTCAAAGCAAAGCAAAATGTTAATTTTGAAGGCGACTTGCAACATGTCAGAATCAATTTCTTTTTTTTTTTTTTTTGACGGCAAACAAATGACGTCTGCATCTGTTGCCCGCAGAGAATTTTTTCTTGAAATCGAATCAGTGTGACGAGGCGTCTGGCCTCAGGACAAGAGCACGTTAGTATGACAGGTCATTAGGAACAAGTAGGGATTGCAATACCGGTATACCGGGATACCGAATATCGGTATTTTGAGCCATTTGTACAATTTTGTAATACCGGTATTTCCAAGTTTAAATATCGGTTTTTCGGTATTTACTAGAAATTTAGAATTCTTATTATCTGTGAATACTTATCTGAAAACTAGAAATTCTTATATGTGAAAAGAAGGTTGTAGTTGTGAAGAAAGTGTGTAATATTTCGATATTTTTAAATTGGTGAGTTTGTTATTCACATTGTATTTGCATATCATACTTTTTAGAGTTCAAAATATTTTTCAGATTTATTGTATACATACTCATAAATAATACCACATTATAATGAATAAGAATAAAAAGAACATAAAAAAATCAGTTGATAATACTTCGGTGAGAGTGAGAGTGACAATGAAGATAATGGCTTCCTATAATTTATAAAGTTCGAAACGTTTTTACGATATTTAAACGTTCCCCTACAAAAACTATTACAAAAATATATGCTAACTGAAAATAAAACAGAATATATATTAATACTAGATTCTAAAACAAGTTGGGATAGTTTACTCCTAATGATGGAATGTTTTTTGAAACTGAAAAATCCAATCCAAAAGCAATGATCGACTTAAAACCTGCAAATTATTTTTCCGATAGGGAATTTGACTTATCCAGAACTGTATCAGCTCTACTTCCAATAAAATTAGCTGTTGAGGTATTATGTCAGAGAGATTCTAATTTATTAACCGATAATGTAACAATAAATTTCATGCTGCAGTCACTGAAAGAACAGCACACATCACTATCTGAAGAATTATATATTACATTGAAAAATTTGCACAGAAGAAAGGCATACCAAAATAGAAAATGTCTTACGGTATTTACATAATTATAATGATTTTAAAAATGAGAACAAAAAAAAAAAAAAAAAAGACTTCAACCACTTTAAATTTGATCAAGTTTATAGTAAACTTTAAAATTCTTTACCCACATTCAGAAGAATTCGGTACAGTTATCGAAGATTATGATGACACTAATTTCGATAGAGAAAAATAATTCTCTCTTGAACAAAAATTAGAATTGGCGATAACTAAAAAAATTTCAACAAACCAAAATATAATACAGAAATCAGTTTATATCCAAAACAATCCGACGAGAAATAGATTTGTTTGAAGATGAGGGATTTAGAGGAAAACTTGGAAAAAGTATATCGCGCATTGCTAACAGTACCACCCACTAGCATAGATGCTGGAAGAGCGTTTTCGACAGCTGGTAATTTTTTGCACAGAATTACGTTCCAGGTCTTGTGATAGTACAAGTGATGCATTATGTTTTTTAAGATCACATTTCAAAAATTTGTTATAGTACCACAGACTGAATAGTGATATTTACACTTTTTGTGATTTAAATAAATAAGATGTTCCGTTAATTTTTTGTGATTCTTTATATGCTGTTATAATTTATAAGTTACAAATTTTTTTGCGATATTTACATTCTTTAATAAAACTGGCAAATAAAAAAAAAAAAAAAAAAAACACCTGTGCTTTCTTCTTTTTCTAAAATTTCTACTACCGGTATTAAATCCGGTATCTCGGTATTCAGATCTAAAAATACCGAATACCGATATTGAACATTTGGTCCGATATTGCAATCACTAGGAACAAGGGTTCGTCCTTGGGACAATTAATGCATATTTAATGGGAGGTTCATTTCCTTGCATTGTTAGGGAGATTGTCAGACAGCTGTATTTCCTTTTCATTGTGGATTTATATTAATGAAATAAATGTTGTTCAGTTTTTATGTGGATAATTTTTTTTACCTTTTAGATTGTGTTCCTGGTTCTATTATGTACAAACAATTGCAGAATAAATAAAAAATAAACATGCATTAAATCAATAATTTATGTATATGGAAATGCTCGTCAAAGCAGTAATAAATTAGAAATATGCACGATGCAAATGATTAAATAAATGAATATATGCATATGTATGTGTGTGGTTCTGTGTGAGTGATATATATATATATGTATATGTAAAGAGAGAGAGAGAGAGAGAGTGGGAGAGAGAGAGAAATAAAACATATGGGTACAAAAATCATTATTAAAATATTCATTATATTTGAGCGTTAACTTTAGCTAATGGAACTTTAGGCAAATAGAGGATGTGTCATTAGGGCAGTTAAAATCTTATTATCATTATTTTGATAATCAGTAGCTTAACTACTTATTGACGAAATTCATATAATAAAATATTTTGGAAATATTTATTATTTTCATGAGTAAACATTTAAAGAAAATCTTTTATCTTATTGTTATCGCTTAAATAAGCATTAAAATTTGGAATTAGTATTAGGTATGAGTATGTGCAATTCGATTTAGTACAATTTGTGACAGACCTTTGCAAATTTGTAAGCAAAGTCACGATTCACGCAAACAAGCTTGTTCCTGTTTGTTCGGTATATTATGGGAGTTTTGAGTTTTTATTTTCACAATAATAAATTATTTGTGCGGTGGAAATGTGTTGTAGTCGATCACTGATTAATATGATTACAACAACTTTCTTTTCCAATACACCGAACTTTTAATTTAATTGCAGAGCAAAAATATTTTCATTTCAAACACACATACCTGCCTCGTTATCAAGACTATTAATACTGCCTAAAATTTTCTTACAGTAACAAATTGCTAATTTTTTTTTACAGTTAGTAAAACAGTTACATAAAATTAATACTTATATTTTAGTTATGATATTAAACAAAATTAATAAATAAAAATATTTTAATTGTTAATATTTAAATTTATATTCTACATTAATTATATTTAGATTATTTTCGCTTTAATATGAAGAAATATTTTTTTTTGCCTTATTTCTACACTCTAATAAATATCAAATACTTCATTACCTTGCATTGATTATTTCTTTGTTTACAATTAATTTTTAAATAAGCATAAAATATTGCTTTACCTTTGTTTTAAAATATATCATACTTACTAGTTAAATAATGCTAATAAATTTTGTAATGTAATGAAAACTATTAGTTGAGTGAAATGACATGGATAGTAAGTCATGTAACCTGGAAAGGAAAAGATACTTACTTATGAAAACTTTGAAAATCTATAAGTATTAATAAATGAAATATTATTTATATTTTTAAAAATGGTAATTATGTGTTTTTATTAATAAATTAGCATTTTAATTAATAATCAATGTTGAATATTTTATATTATCACGCAAGAGCATGCCTAGAGTGGAAGATTTACATCACATTTCGACTTTTATGAAAATTTTAAGAATTTTTTTTAAAATTGTGATGAATGATACAAAAAACATTCAGTGACTCCATAATAAAAATAAATATCAAAATCTTAAAAAAAAAAAAAAAAAAAAGATATATTGCTATTTTGTTTGTGCATTCCTTTTCATCTAGGTTTTAATATGCTTTTGCTTACATTTATAAATACTTTCCTAAAATTAGGATATGAAAAATACAAATTCCAACAGTCAAAATAAGTGACTTATTAAAATCTGCTTATCTAAGTTGTGTTAGAAGACAATTTGTTCTTGGTAACAATTAACCTATTAAAAATCTCTTTCATTCATACTTCTAACTTAAAGCTGTATATGACTGCTCATTAGAGCTTCTGCCTTGTTGCAAGTCATTTGCTTCTTTTAAAATTTTCTAACTTAATATATTCAACAGTAGTTTCTGACAGGGATTCACCGAGCAATGCATCACGACTTCCTATTCCCATCTTGGAAAAGTACGTTAAAAGTTCTACTTTATGCCTGTAAGAAACTGGCTATCCAATTTACATATAAACAACACAATAGAGGCTTCGCCGTCATTTTCATCTAGGCTTACCATAAAATTACCTATTTGTCTATTTTAGGAGAGCAGCTGCATAATCAAGCTTTGCTGAAATGAGTAATGACAGTCTCTAAAATAACGTTTTGAATTAACTAAAAATTAATCCTCCTTTGCAAAATGAAATGTTGCGTTGCATTTGAATCGGTTAAAAAATCGTTTACTTTTTGGAAACTTATAGACGACGAATACATTACAATAAATAAATACGAATACTTTTATTCAACAAAGTTTCAAATTTAAACTCTAATGGAAACAGAAATTTTTACTTTTATGGATGTCTTCTACAACATTATTGAAAGCCAAAATTATTAACTTAAATAATAATTGAGTCTGCCCTCAAAACATGCACAGCGCATAAGAAGGAAATTTTCTTCCCAAGAACTGAAATATCTATTGAATAAAGATAAAAATAGCTGCTGTTATTAATAAAAAAAATTTAATAAAACTATTATTATTAATTAAATCATTAAGGAGTTTATATTAATTATGAACAATACATTTAAATAAGTCACCCTTTAAATCTCTTTCTATTTTGATGGTTGTACATAAGTGAACAAACAAATATTTATTGAATAAAAATGAGACTGCAAAAATAATTTTCAATTATAATGAAAATATTTAAAATCATTGTTATTAATAAAAATAAGTTTTATAAATATACCTGCAAGATTATTATGAACATTGTTTGGACGACATTACATAAAAATCATTTCATTTACTAAATGTTTTCAAAATAATTCAAATTGAGGGAAATTTGTCTTCCAACACAATTTAGATAAGCAGATTTTAATAAGTCACTTATTTTGACTGTTGAAATTTGTATTTTTCTATCCTAATTTTAGGAAAATATTTATAAATGTAACAAAAGCATGTTAAAAGCTGGATGAAAAGGAATGTAAAAACTAAATGACAATATATCTTTTTTTTTAAGATTTTGATATTTATTTTTAATACGGAGTCACTGAATGTTTTTTTGGATCATTCATCACAATTTAAAAAAAAAATTATTTTAAATTTTCATAAAAAAGTCGAAATGTGATGTAAATCTTCCACTCTAGGCATGTACAAAATATTCAACATTGATTATTAATTAATATGCTAATTTATTAATAAAAAACACATAATTACCATTTTTAAAAATATAAATAATATTTCATTTATTAATACTTATAGATTTCAAAGTTTTCATAAGTAAGTATATCTTTTCCTTTCCTGGTTACATGACTTACTATCAATGTCATTTTCACTCAACTAATAGTTTTCATTACATTACAAAATCTATTAGCATTATTTGACTAGTAAGTTATATAAATATTATGAAAGTTATATCTATCATAAGACAAATTAAACCGGATAACATGCTCCTATTTAATATAGAAAATATTACAGAAAATTCATTTTTTTAAATGAGAGTAAAATAAATTTATATGTATCTAATGAATGGCATGGATGCTATAAAAAGTAAAATCAAATAAATAATGTATCAGGGATAAGTGCTAAATGAATGACAGACATTTGTCATGAGAGAGAGAGAGAAAAACAGCTGATGCACTTTCTAAAGAAAATCTTCTAACGCTAATAAACTCATGTTTGTGAAAATTGCAACACCATGATGGACTTACGCGAGTGAGTTGAAATTTTCAGAAAATGCAAATTAGCGCATGATATGCAAATGATTAGAATTTCAAATCTATAGCGCGTGCGTATGCTGAGCAGCGCCCTCTGAACGGCGGATGGATCCGAATAAATAGACGGCTGTAGCGAGGCGTGTATGGTTATCGGTGGTTATCTGCTAGTGGTAAACGTTAGTTCAATCGTTACTTATGCCTCTTCGACGAAATAAAGCGAGATTTGAACAACTTACAGAGTTTGAACGGGGGAGAATCATCGACCTCCGTGAAGCTGGATTGTCTTATAGTGCAGTAGCCGCTCGTGTGCAGCGTAACAGCAGCACAGTGATGCGTCTTTTGGAAGCAGTGGACGGACGAGTGTCGGACAACTCGGAAATCCGGGAGTGGACCCCGAAATGGGACGTCAACTCGCGATTATAGACACCTGGTCCGCATGGCGCTGATGGACCTTACAACTTCCTCTAGACAATTGGCAGCACAGTGGTCAATAGCTACAGATGTTTCATTGTGTGCTTCATCAATTCGAAGACGTCTGCTGCAGCGTGGACAGCGCGCAAGGACTCCTTTCTACAGGATCCCTCTCACGCTAAACCATCGCCGCCTGCGGCTACAATGGGCAATAGAGCCATCAGCATAGGACAATGGGCCAATCAATGGGCCATCAGCATAGAGACTGGCGTGCTAATTGTCAGCATGTCGTGTTTTCTGGTGAATCCGGCTTTAATTTGTGGTACCATGATGGCCGCATTCGTGTCAGACGCTATGCCGGTGAACGCCACCTTCCGGAGTGCATTATCGAACGCCACAGTGGACGAACTCCCGGAGTTATGGTCTGGGGTGCCATAGCATATCATGAACGATCTCAATTGCTAAGAATTGTGGGCAATCTGAACAGAAACCGGTACATCAGTGAAGTTCTACAGCCCCAAGCTGTTCCCTTCCTTCAAAGCTTGCCAGGCGCTGTATTTCAACAGGACAATGCCCGCTCTTATATCGCTAGGACTGTTCAATCCTTCTTTGCAACGCGGCAGGTACAGCTTCTTCCTTGGCTTGCGTATTCCCCGGATATGTCGCTGATTGAACACGTGTGGGATTTCGTTGGTCGGCGTCTCGCTCCTGACTCGGCATCTCGCTGGTGGCTACACAAAATACGGATTCCGTTCTCTTGTTATTGTTTGTTTGCTTTGAACATTTAAACATTTATTTGTACCACTACCATTCAACTGTGCATTTAATTTCAGTCAATTATGACGATTCCTTCATGGTGTTGCAATTTTCACAAACATGAGTTTATTTTATAATCTTAATAATAATCTTTTATAATCATGTCACCAGGAAACAAACCTTTATTGATATTTTGAATCTGATGAATGCAACAAGTATCTTAAAATCGCGCTTTGTGAATGACAGAATAAAATCAAGTTAATAATTTGCAACAGATATTACGGTGCTTTTGTCATTTAAGAGAAAAAAACTTTAAAAATGCTTATTTCCATCTCATATTACAAAAGACTAGCGCTTTTTCGCGAAAAGCAAACTCAAATTGATAACTTGCCATGAAGAATAGCTTTAATGATGATGAACCATCTCGGCCAAACTGCAAAATTTAAAGCATCTTGAGAAAATTTAAGGTAGTTGCATCAGCTATCGGAAAAAACATTCATTTATCATAACAAGGCAGATGTTCCAAATGGTCCAATGTCACTATCTCCACACATTTCCTTCTATCATAGAGGGACAATAACCATTTTATTTCATAGAATGCAATGTGATGAAAAAGTAAACAGTCAGTAGATGATAAAGCATTTTTAGTTACTCGACAACAATAAATGTGGATGGCTTTCTCTGACAGCTTATTGCTTTCGGATGAGGCAGATTTATTAATGATGCTGGGTTCTTAAAATTGTCAAAATTTATTTTCAGATCTGTTTTCCAGCAACGTTCAAATATTATTTTGAAGATTAAATGCTGATTCCATTTTTACTAATCAACCTTTTTTTTCTTTTTAAGTATAAAATGAAATAAAAAAAGATTTTCATATTCAATTCCTCATAATTACTCACTTTTATATATATTTAATTATTATTATATATGTAAAAAATTTATAATAATAATTAAGTATATATAAAAATGTAAATAATTATTGTTTTCTTCATTATATATTTCAATATTTATAGTTAAATTTAATCTGTATTAATTAATCTAAATCTATTTAAACTAATCTATATTTACTTGCACTTCCAGCTGTAAGAATCTAATAATAATTTTGCAGTTAATTTTTTTCACTACATTGAAAAAGTAATTTCTTGACTTTTGCATAATATTAATCAAAATATTTTTTAAAAAATTAAAATTTTACATTAATATCTACATCTACAAATGCTAAGTTAGCGACAAAGCTCATTTTCAATCATTTAATTTGTAATTAATTAATTAATTTGTACATATTTGTATTGATTCAAACAGTCCAAATAAAAATAACTTAATTTTTCTTTTAATACTCACAACATCTTTTATAAAAAGCATGCAAATATTACTTTTGCTACAATTGATTTATATTGATATATTTTAATAATTATTCTCAATTCTAGAAAAATTTTATAGTTAAAATAGAGTTTGAATATTTAAATTAATATAATATTTTAACCACTTTGACAAAATGAACACTTAATAATTCCTACCTAAATATTGTGATATTGGAGTAAAATAAATATTGATGCTTCTGCATAAATTATAATTTTTTTAAACATTAGCAATTAAATTAATTATTTTAAATTATGAGGTATTTAAATACCAAAAATATTCTCCGTACAGAGGAGATATATATAGCTATTCTTCCCTGAATTGTAAAATAAAAATTTCAGTTACGTGAGGATAAAAGAAACAATCACACTTTCATTTTAAGAAAGTAAAGCTTTGTTCTTTTCTACATATCTCTGGACAATTTTTTTTAGTTTTAAAAACTGTCGTATTAGCACGAAACTCTAAAGTAATAAACTGAAGTGAAGACAATAAGAAGGGGGAAAAAAAGAGATTTTTTCAGTACTTTCTTCAAAAGTTCATTGTGAAAGTTTTCATAGCTTCATCCCCTTCTTTTTGCCTCTTGTTTTCTTCTGAAAAGACACTTTAGAGGAGCTCTTTATTTTGAACTTTCAACAGGGATGAAAAAAAATTAGTAATGTTCTGCTCGTTCTCTCTCTCTCTCTTTCCTTTTTCTTTTTTTTTCTTTAGGAGATTCTCTAGATAGGTTGTTTACTTCCCTAAACGTGGCTGTTGCTGGATTAGGTTTTCTCTGTAAAAAGTACTTGATGATTTCGCGATATGTTATTAACTAAAGCGGCAATTCCTTTGGGTCTTTTGTACTTTAAATTAAGGTATTCATTTTGAAAATTGTTACTTCTTTTTTTTATTTAAAGGTATAGTTTTCTTACAAAATGCTTATTTTCTTTTGTACTTATGAATTTTTCATTTTATTTAAAGAAGAATCTAGACAAAATATAAATATATAATATTATAAATAGATGAGTATTTAAATAATATGAAAAACGAAACGCTTTTATTTAATTATTTGTTCTTTCATTCTTCATTTTAATTTAAATATGGGAAAACTCATTTTAGTTAACTATTTTTGAGAAAATTAAAAAATATTTGTTTTCAAATACGCAATATTTTTCTTAAAAATTATGAAGCATGCTTTTTTAATAAATTATGGATTTATAGAAACATAAAATTGCTAAAATTTTTCTAATGTTATCTATTTATGAATTATATATTTTTTTTATATTTAATTAAACATGCATCTTGAAAATATATTCATAAAAATAAATAGCATATTTATAATTCTTAATTTATCTTCTTTTTCTTAATTAATTAATTTTACTTGTCATGATTATATCTTAAAGTAAAATTTGCCTGTTAGACTACCACAAATAGACTTTTGATACTAATTTCAAGACTTTTAATAATTTTAAGAAAAACTTTTCAAAATATTAATTTCTCTAATAAACAGACTTCATAAATTTTTTTGTATTTTAAATTCATTATAATGTGCATAGAATAAACGTAACTGTCACCTTTATATCTCTTAATATAAAGACAAAATAATATTTAAAAAATATTTTTTAATTTTAATTTAATTTTAAAAGTGAAGACATATTTTTTTTTTTTGTCTTACTTCTACACTCTAACGAATATCAAATACTCTATTACTTCTCATTAATGATTTCTTTGTTTACAATTCCTTTCTTAAAAACATGAAAATATTAGTTTACCTTCGTTTTTAAATATCTCATATTCAAAGCACAATTCACTTTCGGTAACAATTAACCTTTTAACAATATCTTTCATTCATATTTCTAACTTAAAGCTGTAAACGACTGATCATTAGGAACTTCTTGTGAGTCATTTCCTTCTTTCAAAACCTTCTAGTTTAGTGTAGGCAACAGTGGTTTCTGACAGGGAGGCATCGAAACATACATCACTACTTCCTACTTATTTTGTAGAAGTAAGCTTAAAGTTTTGTACTTTGTTCCTGCAAGGAACTTGCTGTCCAATTTGAATACAAAAAGTACAATACAATAGAATAAATAGTAGAAGCTTCGCCACCTTTTTCATTTAGGCTTAATACAAAATTGTCTATTTTAGGAGAACAAATGTAAGATGAATCTTTTTTTGCAATGAGTAATGGTAGCTGGTAAAACGTCGTTTTAAATTTATTAACATTAATTATCCTTTAGTTAAATCAAATGGTGAGTTGAATTTAAATCACATAGAAGTTAAAAAAAACGTTTACTTTTGGAAACTTATATATATTGAATAAATTACAATAAATAAATACGAGTAAGTTTTGTCAACAAAGTTTGAAATTTAAAAAATTTAATAGAAAGGAAAAAAATGTTATTTAAATGATCTTTTATAACATTACTAAAAATCAAACTTATTAATTTAAATAATAATTGTGAGTCAGCCCTAAAAACATAAACGCTCTATTTTGACGATAGCACATAGGTAAGAAAATTACTTCCTAAGAACGGAAATATTTATCTAATAACAAGAAGATAACTACGATTATTAATTAAAAATTAAGAAAAACTAATATTTTTTAGGAGTATAAATTAACTTTTACTTAGGAATGATAAATTATTTATCAATTTCTAAGAAACTATTGTTATTTATAAAGATAATATTGAAAATAATCATTATTTAATAAACAATAATTATAAAAATAAGTGTTACAATTTTGTTATGAGATTGTTATGAATATAGATTTGATGATATTAAATAAAGAAAATTAATTTAAATAATAATGATTAATTTAAGTCAGTCGTTCAACATATACTCTCTTTAATTTAACAGGTTGTACATAGGTGACAAACATTCCTCCAAGAACTGAAATATCTATTGAATAACGGTAATATAGCAATAATTATTTTTATTTATAGCAATAACCATTAAAAATAACTATTTTCTTAAAAAAGATCAAAATAAACTTTATAAATATGCTTTCAAGATTAATATGAATATTGATTCGACGGCATTATTTGAAAAATAAATTTTATTAACTCAAAATTTTCGAAATAGTTCAAGTTGGGTGAAATTTGTCTTCTAACCCAACATAGATAAGATTTTAATATGGGACTCATTTTAAATGCTGGAATTTGTTTTTCATGTCCTAATTTTTGGGAAATATTTAACTGTAAACAAAAGCATATTAAATCCTGAATGAAAAGAAGTGTACAACCTAAATGGTAATAATACTTCATTTATTAATACATATAGATTTGAAAAGTTTATCATTTTATTTCCTGCTTCCATGACTTACTAACAATGTTATTTTCACTCAAGTAATTAGTACTTTTTATTACAATACAGAGTTAACTAGCAATTTTCAATTAATAAATCATATAAATAATTTAAGAGTTATAATTATTATAAGACAAATTGAACCAGATAAGATGCTCCTATTTAATAGAGAAAATATTACAAAAAGCTAAATTTTCAAGTGAGAATAAAATAAATTCTTAATCTAATGAATTTATCTAATGAAATTTATGAATATTATATGAAAATAAAAGGAAATAAATAATCTGTGTTGGATAAACATCGAAAGAATGAGAGACATTTGTCTTCGTTGAGAAAAAAATGATGAATTTTATGAAGAATTAATCTCACTGATAGATGTAATTAATCTCAATGTAGATATATAATAAATATAGATAGACAGATAGATGATAGATAATACTCGCGGATTGATACTGACATATAGATAATATATCTCACTGATAGATTCATGTCACCAGAAAACAAAATTATATGGAATCTATTGAATACAACAATCATCGTGAAAATCTTACTTAGTTCGTGATAGAATAAAATCAGCCTAATATATTGCTACTAATATTACGGTACCTTTGCAATTAAAGCGAAAAACAAGTAATATAAAAAAAAATGTTTAAAGTCAATTCCTACTTTTTTCTCACTATATTGCAGAAAGTCCTTTATAAATAATTTTTCATTTTTTTAAGTTACCTAGCGCCATCTGTTGGTAGGTATATGCAACTTAAATCTAAAAAACTAAAATTAATTAATTAAATTGAATTAATGAATTAACATTTGAAAAACTGTATTAACATCAAATATCCACTACAAGTGCAAAAAATGCATTTGAACTGGAGTGGAAAGTATTTTTTAACGATTGAAAATTTGAACAAGATAAATATAGGGAGAGTGCGAGCTAATAGAAGGAATTGAAAAAACGCGACAAAATGTTTATTTGCATCTCAAATTACAAAGACTAGCACTTTTTTTACACGAAAATAAACTCAAATTGATAACTTGCCTTGAAGAATAGCTTTAATGATGATGAATCATCTTGGCAAGACTGCAAAATTTAGAGAATTATTTTTGAGAAGACTTAAGGAAAAAGATTCATTTATCATATCAAGGCAAAAGTTGCAAATGGTCCAGTGGCCACTGTCACCACGCATTTCCTTCAATCATAGAAGAACCAGTTTATTTAATACAATGGAATGTGACGAAAAGTAAGTGGTTAGTAGAGTATAAACGGCTTTTTAGTTACTCGACAACATTAAATGAGGATTGCTTTTTTACTGTCTATTGCTTTCGGATGGGACAGATTTATTAATGATGTAGGATTCTTTTAAATGGTCGAAATTTATTTTTAGACCTTTTCTAAGCAAAGTTGAGGCATTAATTTTTAAAATTAAATGCTGATTCCATTGTTATTATTAAACAAAATAGTTTTAAAATTATAAAATTGAGTATAAAATAGTTTTCACTTATAAAAAAATTTATATATATATATATATATATAGACATAAATTAAACATATATAAAGTGTAAATAGTTATATTCTTCAGTATATTTTCCCTATTATATTTCAGTATATTTTCCTAATTTATTCTGCATGAAGTAATTAAGTTCATATAAACTAGTTTATACTAACTTGCATTCCTAGCTGTGTTATTTAAAGTATATACACTCAACAGCCAAAACATTATGACCACAACATTATGATAATCCTCGGAAAAATCTAATTTACGGGTGTATGTGTGTGGTGCTTGTAAGCGCATAAATAAAATTTTGTGCTGTCAAACCTGTGTCTCAAATCTCAACCTAAACCTTACAATCCAGACATACACAAACCACAACGCTACAATATACACTCAAGAGCCAAAACATTAGGACCACCTGTCAATAACGAGTTGGCCCACCTTTGGCGCTCAACACAGCTTCAACCTGCCTTGGCATGGATGCCACAAGACCTTGGTAGATGGCCGGACACAGATTGTACCAAATGTTTAAGCAACAGTCATGCAAATCCGAGATATTGCAAATAGGTGGTCTTTGAACTCTGAGCTGTCGTCCCAGGACATACCAAATGTGTTCTATCGGATTGGGATCCGGTGAGTTAGGCGGCCAGGATATTGACTGGAATTCAGCATCATGTTCCTGGAACCACTCCAACAGAATTTTAGCCTTGTGACAAGGGGCGTTGTCCTGTTGGAACATTCCATTTCCAGTTGGAAAACAGAAGCCATGTAAGGGTGCAACTGGTCCGCTATGATGTTCAGATACCCTGTAGCATTCATGGTCTGCTCTACCACAACCACGGGTCCCAGAGACGCCCAAGAGAACGTCCCCCAAAGCATAATACGTCCACCACCGGCCTGTGTATGACCTACTGTACATTGAGGGAGCAACTGTTCGCCTGGAAGACGGCGTATTCTGACACGGCCATCGGCGTGATGAATGACAAACCGTGATTCATCTGACCAAAGCAACTCTCTCCCACTGATCCATGGACCAGTCACGATGTTCCGGCCCAGCGCAGGATCAGTTGGCGATGACGCTTGGTCAGCAAAGGCACACGAGTGGAACGTTTGCTGCGTAGCCCCGTATCCAACAGTGTCCGCTGATCAGTGTGCTCTGATAATATTCTACTTGGCCCTGCATTGTATTGGGCTGTCAGCTGAGCCACTGTCTGGCTCCGGTTTTGCTTCACCATGCGACACAGTCTCCGACGACCTTTTTCTTTGGTAGCGTGTGGACGTCCAACAGCATGTCGTCTACTGCTGGTTTCACAGTCAATTATCCACTTTGCATAAGTACTAACAACTGCAGATCGCGAACAACCCACGAGTCGTGCAGTTTCGAAATACTTGTTCCGAGTCTTCGAGCCTTTACAATCTGCCCTCTATCAAAGTCGCTTAGATCCGCAGCCTTTCCCATCACGCACAGAAGTAAGTGAAAGAATGATTCTTCAGACTCTCCAGCAGCAGTTAAATACCACTTCCACCTGATCACGTGCTTTCCACGTCATCCAGGCGAGCTCATTGCAAAATGTAGGGGTGGTCGTAATGTTTTGGTTCTTGAGTGTATATATAAAAAAACAAGTAAAATATTAAAAAAAAAAAATTAAGTGAATTCCTACTTTTTTTTTTCAAAATTATTTATAAAGGACTTTTTGCAGAAAGTCCTTTATAAATAATTTCATTCATATTTTTAGGTTTATACGGCGGCATCCATTGGTAGATATATGCAACCTAAATCTAAATAAAACTAAAATTAATTAATTAAATTTAATTACTGAATTAATATTTGAAAAACTGTATTAACTTCAAGCGCCATCCACTACAAATTCAGAAAAAAAAATTTATTTGGACTTGAGTGGATGAATAAAAAGTATTTTATGAACGATTGAAAATTTGAACAAGATATATACAGTGAAGAGTGTGAGCTAATAGAAGGAATTGAATAAGAAACTAAGAAGAACTTAATATTTATTTTTTCACTGAATTAAAAATAATTTCTTTACTTCTTCTTAATATTAATCAAGAAATATTTTGCAAATTTAAAAATTTAAATTAATATATACATTTATAAATGCACTCTTCATGACAAAGTACATTTTTCTAATTTGTAAATCCTTGTGTTTATTCAAATAATCAAAATATTAATAACTTTTTTTTAAGAACGCAACACCTTTATAAATAGCACTCAAATATTACTCTATGGCAAATGTTTATTTTGGTATATATTACTAATTATTCTCAATTCTTGAAAATTTTTATTTTTATAATAGTTTTAGAACAATCAAACTTAATATAATATTTTATTCACTTTTATAAAATAAACACTCAAATATTTCTTCTTATGTATTATGGTATTGGAATTAAATAAATAGCGCTTCTTCAGCATAATTTATATTGTTTAAAAACATTAGCAAATAAATTAATTATTTTAAATTAATGAACTATTTAAATAGCAAAAATTATTAATTCGTATTTTTTTCTAGATTTGGAGATCAGAGGAGATATATTTAGCTATTCTTTTCTGAATAGTAAAAAAAAATTTCAGCTACGTGTGGAAAATAGAAACAATCATGCTGCCATTTTAAGAAAGTAAAATTTTGTCCTTTTTTTTTTTTTTACATTACTGGACAATTTTTTTCTAGTTTTAAAAATTGTCGTCTTAGCAAGTATACTCTTAAAGAAGGAACTGAAATGAAGGTAGTAAAGAAGAAAAAAAAGAAATTCAGTACTTTCTACAAAGTTCATTGTGGAAGCTTTCTTAGATTCTTCCCCTTTTTTATCTCCTGTTTTCTTCTGAAAAAACACTTTAGAAGAGCTCTTCATTTTGAACTTTCAACAGGCAATAAAAAATTATTATTGTGTTCTGCCTCGCTTTCTCTCTCTCTCTCTCTTTCCTTTTCTTTTCTTCTTTAGGAGATTCTCTAGATAGGTTGTTTTCTTCCAAAAACAAGGCTGTTGCTGGATTAGGTTTTCTCTCTGAAAAGCACTTGACGATTTTGTGATAGCTTATTAACTAAAGTGACTATTGCTTTGCGTCTTTTGTACGTTAAATTAAGATATTCATTTTGAAAATTGCTACTTCTTTTTTAGTTATAGGTATAGTTTTCATGCAAAATATTTATCTACTTTTACACTTATAAATTTTTCATTTTATGCATAGAATAATATATACTAAGTGTAAATATACAATTTCAGGTAGAAGATATAGACGTTAAATAGAAACGAAACGAAAAATTATTAAAAAGCGAAACACTTTTATTTAATTATTTGTTCTTTCTTTCTTCATTTAAATTCAGAGTTAAATACGGAAAAATTCTTAGTATAACCAATTAATTTAGTTAATTATTTAAGAGGAAATTAAGGTTTGTTTTGAAATACGGAATATTTTTCTTAGAAAATATGAAGCATGTTTTTTTTAATAAATTATTTATTCATAAAAACATAAAATGGTTTGAATTTTTCTAATGTTATTTATTTATGAAGTATACATTATTTTAATTTAGTTGAAATGCATCTTGAAAATATATTAATAAAATAAATGGTATATTTCTAATTCTTAATTTAAGTTTATTTTCTTAATTAAATAATTTTATTTCTCATTATTATATCTTAAAGTAGAATTGAATACTACCTGTTAGACTATCACAAATAGACTTTTAATACTATTTTAATAATATTTTGTGAAAACTCAAAAATTTATTTTTTCTCTTAACTAAAAACAGAATTTGCAATCATTTTTTGTATTTTAAATTTATTATATTGTGTGTAGAACTATCATCTTTATATCTCCTAATATAGAAGCTGTATATATAAACCCCATAATATATATAAAAATATTTTAATTTTAATTTAATTTTAAAAAGTGAAGATATATTTCTTTTTTTTTTTTTTTTTATTTGTACACTCAACAAATATCAAATACTTTATTACTTTATATAAAGGATTTATTTGTTTAAAATTATTTTCTTATAAAACATGTACATGTTAGTTTACGTTCATTTTTAAATATTTCATATTCAGTTTACTCTCGCTAACAATTAATTTTTTAACAACCTCCTTCACTCCATCCTTTCTTTAACTAAAGTTGTAAATGACTTATCATTAGAATTTCTGGCTTCCTGCAAGTCATTTGTTTTTTTTTTTTTTTGCAAATTTTCTCACTTAATGTATGCAACAGTAGTTTCTCACAGGAAGGCATCTATTCAGCGCATCCCAATTTC
The DNA here is from genome assembly GCA_021605095.1 of Caerostris extrusa. NCBI lineage: Eukaryota > Metazoa > Arthropoda > Arachnida > Araneae > Araneidae > Caerostris > Caerostris extrusa. Next base: position 51,251 of record BPLR01018985.1, on the reverse strand, counting down.
CTATTCTCATCTTGGAAAAGAGCTTTAAAAGTTCTACTTTGTTCTCGTAAGAAACGTCTTATCCAATTTGCATATAAACAGCACAATACACGCTTCACCATACCTTTTTTTTTTTTTCTAGGCATATCATGAAATTGCCTATTTTAGGAGTACAGCTGCAAAATCAGGCTTTGCTGCAATGTGTAATGGTAGTTGTTAAAACATCGTTTTAAATTAACTAACATTAGTCTTCCTTTGTTAAATTAAATTGGTGCGTTGCATATGAATCACAGAGAAGTTAAAAATCGTTTACTCGTTAACTTTTCGACGATGAATAAATTACAATAAATAAATACAAATAAATTTATTCACAAAGTTTCAAATTAAACAACTATAATGAAAGAGAAAATTGTTACTTTTATGGATGTCTCCTACAACATTATTAAAAAGTAAAATTATTAATTTAAATAATAATTGTCAGTAAGCTCTTTAACGCATGAACTTTCTATTTTGATGATTGCACAAAATTGAAAAAAATTTCTTCCCCAGAACTGAAATATCTATCTATTAACAATACGATAACTGTTGTTATCAATTAAAAATTAAGTACAATTATTATTATTAAGGAGTGAATCAATTAATAATAATAAGTTAATTAAGAATTATAGAGTAATTATAAATTATTAAGGAACATTATTTTTATTTATAAAGATAATTATTAAAAATAATTATTATTTAATAGGCAATAATTATAAAAGTAAGCGTTATAAGATTTTTGCGAGATTGTTATGAATATTGATTGGATGACATTACAAAAAAATTATGAATTTAAATAATAATGATTAAAGTAAGACAGTCTTTCAACACATACTCTCTCTATTTGGACGGTAGTACATAAGTGAGAAAATTCCTACCCAAGAACTGAAATATCTATCGAACAATAAGACAGAAAACACTGCTTTTATTTATAACTATAACCAGAAAAAAATTATTATTTTTATAAAATAAGCTTTATAAATATACATCCAAGATTATTATGAATACTGCTTAGACAATATTATATAAAAAATAAATTTTATTTATTCAGTCGTTTCGATATAATAATTTGTCTTCTGACACTGCATAGATAAGAACATTTTGTCACTTACTTTGGCTGTTGGAATTTGTTTTAATTGTTTCTTCATATAGTAATTGAAGGGAAATATTTAAAAATGTAAGCAAAAGAATATAAAAACCTGGATGAAAAGAAATGTAGAAATTAATTACAATAGGTTTTTTTTTTCAGATTTTGATATTGTATTTTTATTAACAGGTTAGTGAATGCTTTTTTGGATTATTTATCACAATTTTTTAAAGCAATTATTAATATTCTCATAAAAGTAGAAATGGTATATAAAAATTCCACTCTAGAAATGTTTTGGTGTGATAGTATACATTTCCAATAGTGATTATCAATTAAACGATTAATTTATTAATAAAAATAACATAATTACCATTTTTATAAATGTAAATTATACTTTATTTTTCATACATATAGATTTGAAATTTTTTTTTAAAACATATTTCTTTTCCTGGGGACCATGACTTACTATCATTATTATTTTCACACAATTAATTAATACTTTTCCTTACAATACAAAATAAGCTATCAAATTTCAGCTAATAAATGATATAAATAGTATAATAGAGCTCCTATTTAGTAGTGCAAATATTTCAGAATATACATTTTTCAAGCTAAAATAAATTTATATAAAATGAGGGCAACGGGCGTACCGGTTACGGAGTTCCAAGTTGGTTTTAAGAACCAAAAATTTCACATCTAAACGTACATTTAAACATTAGCACAAAATGAAGTTTCTTAAATTAAAATATATCTATTGAATGGTACAAATATTACAAGAAAGTAAAATAAAATAAACTATTTGTAAGTGATAAATATTGAATGTATGACAGAAATTTGTCATCAGAGAGGAAAAATTGATGTACTTTCTAAAAATACACATTATCTCACTGATAGACTCATATCACCAGAAAAAAATATATGGAATCTATTGAATGCAGCATTTATCATGAAAATCTGGCTTTGTTCGAGATACAAAAATTCAAGTTAATAATATGCAACAGATATTATGGTACTTTTACCATTTAAGTGAAAGAAAAACACAAAAAGTGTTTATTTTCATCTCATATTAAAAGACTAGCAAAAGAAGCAAACATAAATTGATAACTTGTCATGAATAATAACTTTAATGAATATTAACTATCTCGGCCAGATTGCAAAATTTGGAGAATCATTTAAAAAAAAAAACTTGAGGAAAGACCAGTTGAGATCAATTATCTGAAAAACATTCATTTATCATATCAAGGCAGATGTTCCAAATGGTCCTACCTCCATACATTTCCTTCGCCATAGAAGGACAATAACCATTTTATTTAATATAATGGAGTGTAAGAATAAGTAAACAGTCAGTAAAAAACAGTCAGTCATAAAACAGTAAGTAAACAATCAGTCATAAACGAGTTTTTAGTTATTCGACAACAATAAATGTGGATGGCTATCTCTGACAGTTTATGGCTTTCGGATGAGGCAGATTTATTAATGATGCTGGATTCGTTTAAATGGTCAAAATCTATTTTTGCAACTATTTTTAAGCAATATTGAGATATTATTTTGAAGATTAAATGCTGATTCCATTATTAATGTTCAATAAATATATAAAATGTGATAAAAAATATTTTCATTTCCAATTCATCATAATTATTCACTTTTATATATATTTAATTATTATTATACATATGAAAAATATATAATAATAATTAAGTATACATAAAAAAAAAATAATTATTGTTTTCTTCAATATATTTTTAAATATTTATAGTTCAATTTAATCTGTATAAATTAATTTGAATCTATATAAACTAGTCTATACTAACTTGCATTCCTAGCTGTGGTATTTGAAATATTAAATAATAATTTAATAAAAATTTTATAGTTAATTTTTTATATTAAAAAAATTCCTAACTTTGCTTACTATTAATCAAGAATTTTTGGCAAAATTAAAAATTTAAATCAATATCTTCATCTACATATGTGCAATTCATGACAAAGTTCGCTTTTCTAATTTGTAAATTGTATTGATTCAAAAATCTAAATGTAAATAACTTTGTTTCATCTAAGAATCACAGAATCTTTTATAAATACCATGCAAATATAACTTTAAGACAAATGATTTATAATGATGTATTTTAATAATTATTCTCAATTTTTGAAAAATTTTATATTTAAAATAGTTTTAGAACAATTAAGCTTAATATAATATTTTAACTACTTTCATAAAATGAGCACTTAACAATTCCTTGTTAAATATTATGGTATTGGATTAAAATAAATATTGTTTTTCAGCATAATTTATAATTTTTAAAAACTTTAACAAATAAATAAATTATTTAAAATAATGAGCTATTTATGCCTAAAAAATGAAAAATTCGTATTTTTTTGTACACTTGGAGTTCAAAGGAGATATATTTATTTATCCTTCTCTGAATGGTAAAATAAAAATTTCAGCTAGGTGTGGAAAACAGAAACAATCACACTGCCATTTTAGAAAAGTTCAACTTTGTTCTTTTTTACACATTTCTGGACATATTTTTTTTTTTGTTTAAAAAAAAAACTGTCATCTTAACAAGAATACTCTAAAGTAAGAAACTGAAGTGAAGGCAACAGAGAAAGAAAAAAATTTTTTTTTAGTACTCTCTTCAAAGTTCATTGTGGAAGCTTTCATGGTTTCATCTCCTTTTTTTTGTCTTCTGTTTTCTCCTGGGAAGACACTTTAGAAGAGCTCTTTATTTTGAACTTTCAACAGGGACGAAAAAAAAAAAAATTAGCATTGTGTTCTGCTCGTTTTCTCTCTCTTTATCTTTCTTTTTCTTTTTCTTTTTTCTTTAGGAGATTCTCTAGATAGGTTGTTTCTTCCAAAAACAAGGCTGTTGCTGGATTAGGTTTTCTCTCGAAAAAGCCCTTGATGATTTTGTGATAGCTTATTAACTAAAGTGACTATGAAAATTGTTACTTCTTTCTTTAGTTATAGTTTTCTTATAAAATGTTTATTTTCTTTTGTCTGTTGAATTTTTCATTTTATGCATAGAATAATATATACTAAGAGTAAATATACAATTTCATAGATATAGACGTTAAATAATATTAAAAAACGAAACTCTTTTATTTAAATATTTGTTCTTTCTTTCTTCATTTTATTTCAGAGTTAAATATGGAAAAAACCTTAGTATAGCCAATTATTTTAGTTAATTATTTACGAAGAAATTAAATAATGTTTGTTTTTAAATACACAATATATTTTTTAAAAATTATTAAGCATGTTTTTTTTTAATCAATTATATATTCATAAAAACATAAAATCGCTACAATTTTTCTAATGTTATATATTCATGAAGTATATGATTTTAAATTTTATTGAACATGCATCTTGAAAATATATTGATAAAAATAAATAGTATAACTCTTAATTTATTTTTTAAAATAATTAATTTTGTTTCTCAATAATATATCTTAAAGTAGAATTGAATACTACCTGTATGACTACTACTACGATTCTACAAATAGGTTTTTAATACTATTTTAATAATATTTCAAAAAAAAACTCACAAATTTATTTTCTCTCATAATTAAAAAACAGATTTTACAAGCATTTTTGTATTTTAAATTTATTATAATGTTCATTGAATAAACATAACTACCATTTTTATATCTCTTAATATGGAGGCTTTATATAGGGACCTATAATATTAAAAACAAATTATTTCCATTTTATTTAGATTTTAAAAGTTAAGAGATCGTCACTTTTTTGTCTTATTACTACACTCTAACAAATATCAAATACTTCATTACTTCATATGACTGATATTTTTTGTTTTCAATTCCTTTCTTAATAACTTGAAAATATCAACCTTTGTGTTTAAATATCTCATATTCAGAAGAAATTCACTCTCGCTAACAATTACCCTTTTAACATTAATTCATTACATCATTCCTTCTATCCTTATTTCTAACTTAAAACTGCTAATGGCTGATCTTTAGAATTTCTGGCTTCTTTTGAGTCATTTTCTTCTTTTGAAACTTTCTTACTTAGTGTATGCAACAGTTGTTTCTGACAGGGAGGCATCCAGTAATACATCACAATTTCCTGTTCTTCTCCTGCAAAAGTGCTTTAAAAGTTTTATGTTCATGTAAAAAACTTATTATCCAATTTACATATAAAGAATACAGTAGAGGTTTCACCATTTTTTCCATATAGGTATATCATAAAAATTTTCTATTCTATTAAAACAGCTGTAAGATCAGGGTTTGCTGCAATGAGTAATGATAGTTGTTAAAATATCGTTCTAATTTTACTAACACTAATCTTCCTTTTATAAAATTAATTGATGCATTTCCCTTGAATCATAGAGAAGTTAAAATGCTTTTATTTTTGGAAACTTATGATGAATAAATTTCAATAAATAAATACGAATACTTTTATACAACAAAGTTTCATATTTAACAAATTTAATACGAAGATACAAATGCTACTTTCATGTATATCTTCTACAACATTATTCAAAACGAAAATTTTTAGTTTAAATAATAATTGCGAGTCAACTCTACAAGACATACACTCTCTATTTTGACGACAGCGCATAAGTGAGAAAAATCTTTCCCAACAACAACTTTAATTGTTTAGAAAAATAAGCTTCATAAATATAATTGCAAGATTGTTATGAATATTGATTGCACGACATTACATAAAAAAAGAAATTTTGTTTATTTAATCTTTTCGAAATAATACAAATTGGGGGAAATTTGTCTTTTAACATAACATAGATAAGAAGATTTTAATATGTCACTTAGTTTGGCTGCTGGAATTTGTTTTTTCATGTCCTAATTTTAGAGATATATTTATAAATGTAAACAAAAGAGTATTAAAATCTGAATGAAAACAATGGTGCACATAAAATTATAAATAAGTTTTTTTTTTATTTTTAATGTTACATTTTTATTATGGAAATGCTTTTTTGATTGGTATTTATACAGTCCAGTTACATTAATGTGACCACCACGTACTTTTCGCCGTCAACGCGAAATAACCAATTCACAAACGGCAGGTGGCAGCACAGCAGTGGAGTGTATATAAAAATGTCCTAAGGCATCGGAAAGCGTTTCAATCATTGGCGTAATGCAGAAACGTAGCGATTTATCCGACGTCCAAAAGGGCGTGATTATTGGGTTTCGGGCCAAAGGTGGAAGCCTTTCGGAAACGGCTAATTTTGGGAACTGTTCACGGGCCGCCGTGATAAAAGTATGCCGTGCATGGCAAAATGGCACTATCCAAAATCAACGGCGAGGCACAAGTGGTGCACCACGGGCTATAGATGACAGAGGCGAACGAAGGCTACGGAGATGCGTTCGGGAGAATAGACGTGCAACTGTTGAGCAACTGACCGCCCAGATGATCCAAGGGGCTACAAGAGTGTATCCTCAACAAAGGATCAGCGAACGTTGCTGCTCATGGACCTCCGCAGCCGACACCTGCTTAATGCACCTATGCTGACTGCTGTTCATCGGCGATGAAGGCTAGAATTTGAACGCCAGTACCAAAACTGGACGTCCACAGAGTGGCAACAGGTGGCGTTTTCCAATGAATCACGTTTTATACTCCATTGGACAGATGGACGTTGGCGTATACGGCTTGAAACGTCTGAAAGCAAACACACTGCAACAATTGCTGGAAGGATCCAAGCTGGAGGAGGGAGCATTATGGTTTGGGAATGTTTTCCTGGCATTCACTGGGTGCACTCATCATTGTGGAAGGTACGATGGATCAGTACAAGTACGCATCTGTCCTTGCGGACCATGTCCACCCCTACATGCGAATTATGTTTCCTCAGAATGATGCAATCTACCAGCAGGACAATGCCAGGGTTTCATACAACCTCGCAGTGTATGTGCGTGGTTCGAAGAGCACCAGGATGAGTTTATCATACTCCCCTGGTCAGCAAACTCACTGATTTAAAATCAATCGAGAATCTGTGTTAGCACCTCGATCGGGTTGTCCGCGCTATGGATCCTCAACCGCGTAATCTAGCGCAGCTGGCCACGGCACTGGCGTCGGAATGGCTCAAAATCCCAGTGAACACCTTCAGAAACCTAATTGACTCTCTTTTTGCACGTTCGCAGTGGTCCGCTCAGTCAAAGGTGGTATTCTGGCCTTTGACAGGTGGTCACATTAACTTGACCGGACTGTGTATAACTATTATGTCAAAAATCTTAAAATTCTCTTTTTAAAAGTTGTGTGTGTGATAAATTGATATTATATGTGATTGATAATATGGTATAATTAGATATAATATCAATATGAGATAATATAACGTCATAAGATAACATAACATCATAAGATAATATAACATTCTAAATGTAAATAATATTTCATTTATTAATACATACAGATTTGCGTAATTTGTATAAGTATCATTTCCTTTCCTTTCCACTTACTGACAATGTTATTTTCACTCAATTAATTAATAGTTTTCATTACAAAAAAAATTAACTATCTTTTTTCAACTAATAAATGATATTAATAGTATAAGAATTCCATTTATCATAAGACAAATTATACCAGATAATATGCTCCTATTTAATGGAGCAAATATTACAAATAATTCATTTTTTTTCCAGTGAGATTAAAATAAATTGATGTGAATCTAATGAATTGTATGAATATCATTAGAAAGTAAAAAATCAAATAAATAATTTGTGAGTAATAAATATTGAATAAATGGCAGACATTTGTCATGAGTGAGAAACAAATAAATTATGTATTTTCTCAAGAAATACATAATCTCGCTAATAGCCCCATGTCACCAGAAAACAAAATTATACTGAATCTATTGAATACTACAATTATCGTGTAAATATGGATTTTTGCATGATAGAAGAAAATCAAGTTAATAATTAGCAACAGATATTATGGTGCTTTTGTCATTTAAGAGAAAAAAACATAAAAAATATTTATTTGCATCTCTTCTTACAAAGACTGGCACTTTTAAAACTAAAAAACAAACTGAAATTGATAACTTGCGATGAAGAATAACTTTAATTATGATAAACCATCTTGACCAGACTGCAAAATTTAAAGATTCATTTTTAGAAGACTTGAATAAAGCCCAGTTGAGACCAGTTATCGGAAAAACATTCATTTATCACACCAAGGCGGATGCTGCAAATGATCCGATGGCCACAATCCCCACACATTCCCTTCAATCACAGAAAGACAGTAACCATTTTGTTAAATGTAGTGGAATGTGACGAAAAAAGTAAACAGTCAGTAGATTATAAAGGGGTTTTTAGTTACACGGCAACAATAAATGTGGATAACTTTCTTTGACAGTTTATTTCTTTGGGAGGAGACATGTTTATTAATGATGTGGGATTCTGCAAATGTTCAAAATTTATTTTTAGAGCTATTTCTAATCAATGTTCAAACATTATTTTGAAGATTAAATCCTGATTCCATTAATATTGTTTAGCAGAATAGTTTCAAAAATATAAAATGGAGTAAATAAAGTTTCTATTTACAAAAAAATATTTTATAATAATTTAATATAAATAAAAAGTGAATAATTAGAATGTTCTTCAATATCTTTTTTCCCAATTTATAGTTGAAAAAAAAATTATTTATTTTAAAACAATGAGTTATTTAAATACCAAAAATTAATAATTCGTAATTGTTTTTCTTTTGTATATTCTTAGTTCAGAGGAGATATATTTAGATATTCTCCTCTGAATGGAAAATAAAAATTTCAGTTACGTGAGGAAAAAAAACAAACACTGCCGTTTTAAGAAAGTAAGCTTTGTTCTTTTACTCATTTCTGGGCCATTTTTTTTTTTTCAGTTTTAAAATCTATCGTCTTAACAAGAATACTCTAAAGTAAGAAACTGAAGTAAAATCAACAAAGAAGTGAAAAAAAAAAATTTTTTATTACTTTCTTCAAAGTTCATTGGGAAAGCTTTCATATCCTCTTCTGAAAAGACACTTTAGAAGAGCTCTTTTATTTTGAACTTTCAACAGTAGTTCGGAATCCATTTTACGCTTTTGGTCCCGGTGCCATATGAGCGTCGAGAGTCACACAGCCAAGTCAGACTTTTTCCCACATACATTATTCCCAAATTGTAAAGGGGCAACTCACGTCTAGGCACAGAGAAAAGTATGGAAGTCATAATTTTTCATGTCTAGGCATGGAAAAAAATTAGTCATCAAAAAGAAAAATATTTTCTTATTTAACAAGAATATTTATTTGATATTCAACCTTGAGCTTGACATTATAGAAATGTACAGCATGTAATTAAACATAAAGAACCCAAATTTTTCCTATAAATTTAGAGAAAACGATAGAGTTTGCTTCATATATGGATGTTAAAATTATTTGACATTTGCATTTTATTTAATTAAAATATTTTATTTTGTGTGGTTTTGAAGTACAACAGGGGAAATATTATATTTTACAAACATGTACATTTGTAAAAAACATGTACATTTATCAATTCTCAAACACGTTTATCATAAATAAAATTTGAGAATGGAATTTAGATTCAAAAGCGCATGAATCATTCGCTATATGTCATGATTGTGATAATTACAACTCATTTTAATTAAATAGAAAGGGGACAATAGTAACTGTCAAACTGTGAACTGCAATTTTTAAAGTGTGAAACATGAACTTGATTACGAAGTTTGGATTTGTTATTTCTCTTTCCAACCAATGAAACGTGCTTTAAATTAAATCTAAAGTCTTAGAATCGTGGGTGGAATAAAAGCCAGATTTTCTAATACACTGAGTTATTTTCACAACCAAAGAAAAGATTCTGAGATAGTTTTGAAGGCCTTATTTGTTCGTCAATGTAAGAAATTCTTTGACACAAATATTGTGTAATAACTTAAAATGACAGAATAGGAACGAAAGAAAAACAAATAAATAAAAACTTAATTTCAAAATGGGAACTTCTTACTGAAATTCTAAATGGCTATGATTATTCTTTCATTTTCTTCAGTGTTTAGACTTTAACTCGAAAATTTTGTTTCAACTTATAAACGTCGATATATTATTAAACACGTTGTCTCAACAAAACTATTTCCATTAATTAATGTCACTATCTTTGAATATTATGTTAAGCCTCGTTAAATCACCTTACAGAACATAAAATTAGAATTTTTTTAATAAAAAAATCTCGTTCAAAAAGCAATTTTTAAAGAAATAGAAAATGGTAATGGATGTGGTGCCGTAAAGGTAAGTAGATCACAGCATAGTATTATAGCATATCGACGTTCCATTATTCTAAAGGAACAAATGTTGGGCAATCCTATTCTGTTCTTATAGTACTAGAAATGGCGCTACATCGCTCTTTATAATAATTATTATTTTTTATGACTTATTAAAAAAATAATATATAAACCCAAATAATTCAATTATTTCTTTCATACAACATTATTTTATTGCTTATTTAGTTTCAACTACTCATTTTATATAAAGTTGCAGTGTTTTTGTCTAACTAAACTATACTCATTTTTGCTATTGAAATGCTACCAAGAATAGGTCCATCTGTAAATTATTATAATATGCTTATATTATTATGTTGATCTTATTTTCGTTAGATTTATTTACACTTTTTGTTGAAATGTTTTCTTAAAAACTTACCAAAGTAACACATATAATGGTTTACTAAATCTGGGCATTGCCGTGTCATATTCAGTTAAAATTAAAAAAATAATGAGTTTCTGTTAATATCTAAATACCTCTTTTCTTTCAAAAGAAACTGTAAATCGATAAATGAACTGCATTGACTTCACATGCCTGGCATTTTTAATCACATAATGTCTTAATGAAACCAGGAATTTCCCTGCTTTAAAGCATGGGCGGCAAAAGAAACATCCTTTGATCGAAGACGGTAAAGGAACAAAGAGTTCAAAGGCGGTCTGGCAATGGGTGTAAAATATGCAAAGAGTCCTACACAATCTTAAAAGGCGTTCCTTCCAACGACATCACCCCGAGAACAAAGCCTCATTCACAAGTTGAAAGGAATGCACTCTTTCATCTTTGTTCACGATCCTTTTTCATGGTTCGTTCATGTCGTACGTATAACATTAGCTTGATTACTTTGGATGAAATTTTCAAAAGAACAGGTTAAAACGAAACTTTGATATAAATTGGATGTGAGTTATATAACGGTTAAAGTAAGTAAAGCTGCAAAATAAAAAATCACATGTTGTCTGACCATGTCAATTTTAATTGAGTCGGATGTTTTTAACGTACCTTTAATATGTTTTATAAACTGAAAATTAAAAACTTACCAAAATTAAACATATAACATTTCACTAAATCAGGGTATCGCCGCGTCATGTCTCGTTGAAAAAAGATTTCTTGTTAATATAGAAACATGAATGAATGAATTTATTAAAATAAGAAAAAAATGAAATAATGAATTTATTAAAGTAATCGATTCTTATTTAATTGCCGAAAGTTTTTGTCAATCAGACATCGGAAAATAAACTTCCAGGGCGAATCAGAATGATGTAGTTACACAACATCACATAAACACTTAATATCGCTGTTCTGGAAATTATCACGTGGAAAATATCACTGGTCTTGAAATTCGTGTTAATTGACTTGAGTCCATTTGACACTAGTACAGTAGTTCTCAAAGGGTGAGTCAGGGCGATAGATTGGGGCCCGATAGATTTCTGAATGTAAATTGTGGTACTTCAGAGAAATATGTGCTAAATATAAAAATAAATATAGTTACTCTAATTCTTGTCAGTTTTCCTATTCAAGCAATTATCCTTTCAAAATTTTTCTTTAAAAGGGAAAATTTTCTTAAAGTAGGGAAACAGCGACAATGGGCTGAATAATTTTAAGAAAAACTAAGACATCCATGTTTAGCTACTAAGAGCGCTATCGTCCATGTGATTTTCAATGTTAAAAATATTTAAATTGCTGCAAATATAGCTGTGAGGAGATCGTAGTGTAGTGTAGTATTTTGTATATTACTTATTTTGAAAATCTATCAAAGCTTTGATTTAAGCAATGTTTGTTGTGTTTTGGAACAATATCCACTTTTAAACACAAAATAGTTTGATAAGTCGAGGAGTTATCTGCTTTTCTATAAACAAACATATTTTGTTTAGTTTAAAATACACCATATTTAGTACATATTTTTAATTGGGAAAAAAGATATATTGATAAAAAAAGAAATTATCTGATGAAAGCACTTGTGCACAGAATGATTTCTTGGATAAATCCAGGACAATTCAATGGCCATGGGACAACTTTTGAGGGTAGTACAGCTTACTAAGGCATTCAATATTTATAGGAATTTGCAGTCAAAAGTAACGTGTTAAACATGAACATAAAAAATGGGACTGAACAGGTAAATATTTACAACAATATTATTTACAACATCATTGTAAAGTGGTTTTTTTTATTCAACGTTCATTTTAAATACTTAAAATGGTGACCGCCATTCAGTCATTTTGTCAACAGTCATTTTGCGCAAGTTTGCAGCCGCAATGGATAGTCGAGCAGTGAGATCCTCAATTGAGTCAACTGGCGTCTCGTAAATGAAAACACAGTTGAAAAATCTGAGTAAAAATAAATAAGAGTGCGCATTGGTGTTGCCAACTAGAGGACTAGAAACTCGTCACGTGACGGGCATTGTGCCTATCTATTGCGTCACTTCCGATCATACATTCCTGTACAACAAATATTTATTTCAATACGCTGTACAAGCCCCCTCAATGTTTGCCCTATGACCGCTAAAATACTCTGCGTACCTGAACATGTATTTGAAATGCAAACACGTTTGAATCTTTAATCTACATTACATTAATGAACCAAAAATGTAGATTGCATACTTTTTAAATAGATTTATTACAATGCATATTTTGTAGCAGGCATATAGATTGGTTATTTATGCATTTCCTTTAAATTTTCTTGAATCTATCAGCTTGCAGTAGATTTTTACATTGAAAATTCATTTTGTTTCCTTCCAAGAGTTAAAAATCAAAATCATCCGTCTCTACATTGGAGAATAAATTAATTTTAAGCGTTAAACAACTGCCATCAATACCTGCCCAATCTTCCTGCAAATATTTATAATGTCAGGGAAGAAAAAAAAAATCCTTATCTCTTTAAACATATATTTTTTGGAAAAGTATAAGTAATGGAACGTGTTTCCAACGTAAAATCCTGCAGTTGGTAGGATAATCAAATATTTTGTTCTTGAAAGCTTTTTGCAATTTACGAGTGTCAAAAATAAAGGTTATGTTGATTCAACGCTTTAAAAAACAAATATTTTGTTGAAGAAAAAATATTTTTTTGGCATAAAAATATAGTCTCATGCACTTACTTCGTAAAATATTTACTTCCTTGAAAAAAACAATTTTTTTCTGAAGGCTTCCTCACCACCTTGTAATATCGAGCAATACAGATAAACAGTTATATTGACGTTTATTTTTTCATGTCCTTCACGCTTCTTTTTTGCACTTAAATGTTTATGCACTTTGAAAAATTATTGAAAAAAGAAGTACATCGAATTTTTTTGTGTAATAGAGAAAATGTGTTCGAAACTATTGCAAAGCAGATACTAGTTTTGGAATTAGTTAATGGTAGTCGATAAAAAATGAAAAAAATATCCTTAACCATACTTGTATTATATATAAATATCACATGGGTAAAATTTTAACGGCTTAGAAAACAAATATTTATATTTTTTACCGATATAATCTACCATACTTAAACATTCTTTAGTAGACTTTTTATGAAAAAAAAAAAGTGAAATTTTGTTTTCATTTTAATGTTATATATAGCTTATTACATACTGCAAAATTGTACATCAAAGATATTTTTTTCTTTAAATTAAGTATATGTAACTAATAAAGAAAACTCGATTAGTTCGAAAAGATATCCATTTATATTCTTTTAAATTTTTATGTTTATTAAGAAGTTCCGCCAGTCTGCCTACTTAAATTCTCCAAAATTTTAATAACTGTAACATTTTGAGGTTCAATTTTTTTGTTTAAGTTTATTAATTTTTTGTGTATAGTGAAAACGACGAAAAGAAATTTATTTATCATTTTTTATTGTATAAATATATTTTGCACCTGTCTTATTTAAAATTAAAAAAAAAAAATGAATTACGAATGGATAATGAAGTCATGGCCCTCAGTCTTTTGTACAGAAATATTTTTCCAAACTGATACTTCCTGTTCAGTACCATTTTGATACTTCGCTTCCATTGGTGTCTTCGTTTCCATGTGAAGTTTTAACTTTTAGCCTTTAATGGATAGAGATTACTGTTAAAAGCACGGTTTTTATATTCGTATGCTGAATTTCACACAGAAAAAGTTACATTTCATAACCAAGATGTTTACCATGATGATAAAGAGATGCACCTCATTCCTGTGATTTAAAACGTTATTTTTTGACAATTATATATACATTTTCTCTGCTGCCTAAAAGCGACTGATTATATCAACAGTAAATATTTAAAGTTTTGCTTAGTGCTGTGATATTATTGTACAAAGAGTATAAAAATAGTAGAGTTAACAATTAAATTACTGTCGAGAGGTTTAAGTATTAAATTTAAGCAAACTTATTGTCAAATAATGATAATGAAAATCACAAGTACATAAAATCTAAAAGTAAAAAAAACGTATTTTCTTTTGTTTGAATTATATTTGTGAAATCAGTAGTTATGAAAGTTACAAATCTTCACCTTAATCCATAAAAGTGACGTAGTGTTGCGCTGGAGCCTATAAAAGATATATTTTTTATTGTAGGGCATTTTCAAAAACAAGTCACGTAGAGAATTGGATGGCGTCTGCCTCCTTTTGAGAGTGTCGACCTTTATTTCTGAAACTGCGAATATCCGAAGGAAGTTGACATTTCATTTGAGTATTACACGTCTCTAAAGCCGTCTTCTACTTTACAAGCAGGAAGAGGATTTAGATTTTAAAAATGCAAGACACTGGAAATATATTGTCACAAATGCAAAATGGATTAAAAGAAACTGTTTACTCTGAAGGTATATTTAAATGAAACGTAAATTTTAAAAACAAATAATTCGATATGAATCTTTTATATGGATAATATTTTTATCAACAATAAAAAAGTATTTATCACTTGACTTCGTGAAAAAACATATGCTTCGAAATAAATAAATAATATATTTTCTTGCTTTATATAACACTAAAGGAGCTAGCATTGATAAAAAACACACACACATACTTAAAAACTCATTGTATTTTCTGCACTCATTCTAGATTAACAAATATTAAAATATTTCTTAAAAATTTTATCAGTCAAAGGTAACTTGGATCTAATAGTTTCACTTTTTAGCTAGATAATTATTTGCTTATTTATGCCTTATTTAAGAGAAAAATTATTTCCTGTATTTTGACTGTGTCTTTCAAGTATACAAGTAAGATGCATACAGACATATATAAAAACTAGCAAATTTTAATACAAATATAGATTTTATTAAGTTTGAAAAAAAATGTAGTCACCTGTTTACATTTGACTTAATTTTGTGCATTTTCCTATAATAGAAATATGTGTCTTTTGTACTCATTGATTTAATTATTTAAATGTTTTCAATAAAAGTGTGGTACAAATCGTGATTTGAATGTCTATACTTTTAATGAAAACATCAATGTTACATTACTTTATTTTGTCTAGAAATATCGTATAATTTAAATTTGAGTCAGGGTTTTGGATAAAACAAATAATTTGAAAACAAGTATTGATCAGACTTTTGACTTCTTTCGCCGACATGAAATATAGCAATGCAATATTTTTGACGGGAGGTAGAGCAGCGTCGTTCGAGAAAGGACTATTTATTGCCTTTGTAATTTACTTAGACCTGGGAAAGTGGAAGCGGCCCCTGCACCTCGCCGCCCCTCCGATCGCCACCCCTTCAGTTTGTGGAGGGATTGATTAAGAAGAAACTGGTAATGTTTGACAATAGTTTTTTTATTCTAAACCTATCCATTCTTTAGGATTTATATCTTCTTTATTTCATATTTAAGAATTGCTTGATATTGGTTATATCACCATTAAATACATTTATTCCCTTTCGTTGTTTTAAAAGCTAGGCAAAAGGAATTTTACCAATGATGTCAAAGAACCGTGCACTTAAGATTTAGATACATCAGTCTCTGTGTCTCTTAAAAGGCATCCCATGGTGTTTCTTCTAAAACGCGGTGGATGATATAGAGTCTTTGTAAATTGCTTTCACTAGGGAAAGGGGAAGGCTTCCAAAGGTTTGACAAGATTTTTCTTATTCTAATTCTATCCATTCTTTAGGATTTATACTTTCATTATTTCTGTTTCAAGGAAAGTTTTTATCATATTGGTACTTTCGCCATGAAAATGTTTGTTGCATTTCGTTGTTTTAAAATCTAGGCAAAAGGATTTTTCCAATGATGTCGAGGGGCAACGTACAAAGTACTTAATATACAATGAAGATTAAAAGATTAAAGATTAAGAAAAATTACTTAAGATTAAAATTCATCACACCTCTGTATCTCTTAAAAGGCTTCTCATGGTGTTTCGTCTAAATTACTGATGATATAGAGCAAATTCCAGTGGAGGTTAAATTGGGATAATTCTACATTTGCTATCTGTCGATCGTTTCATTTGTTTCAAAAAGATACAAATACTAGTAATAAATCGCTTCTGCCTAATAATCGAAAAATAACATGAAAAAAAATCACTGAACTAAAATGAATTTACATATATTGTGAAATAAAGTTTAGTTAACACTTGATCTTTTTTTTTTTTTTTTGAATCAAAGAAACTAAGCGATTTTTTTTTATCTAACAAGTAGGGTAATTAAATGTCTTAGAAATTATCAAGCAATAAAAATATCTTTAAACTGTTCAGTGTTTTTAAATAAAATTTTTCTAGAAATTTGATATTAGATTTTTAAATTTGTTTACTTTACTGTTTTGTTTATTTTTTTATTTGATTGTTTTTAAACTGGTTCTATTAATTTAATTATGTGTATAAAACATAAAGTTTCTTTTAATTAAAAAAACATTTTATGAGAGAATTAAATTCCATTTCAATCCATTTTTTTACAGTACTTTTATTGATTTTACACTGCAATTTATAATTTTAGAATTGTTATTTGCTATGAAGGTGGGTTACTAAAAAAACTTCATATTAAAAGTAGAATTTAAACACTGACTTACCTTATTTCACTTTTAAATAATTTATTTTATTATTCGATAGTATGTTGAGCCATCGCCATTTCTCACTCATTCTCTGCTAATATATATATTCATATTTATTTTCACGGAAAAAAAAAAAAGATTTTAATATTTACTCCATGCAAAATTAAGGCAGCTTACGAAGTTTAACTATGACCCTATTTCATTAATTTTTTCACCTCTTTTCAGGTTGGTTTTTCTGAATTAGTTGAGCATCAATTAAAAAAAAAAAAAGGAAAAATAATTTTTAGGAAATTTCATCACTCTTAAAAGTTTTATTATTAGTAGTGTTATTGCTACTTTTTCTCATAACATGGAAGTTAATATGCTTGAGATGAAAAACAATTACTTTATTTGAGTGAGAAATATTAATTAAAGGCATATATATATGTGTGTTTATTTTTAAGTCATTTTTTATATAATGCCAGATTTGATTTTTTGATGTAATGTGTATCAAGCAAATCCAGAAATTATTCCCATTTATATGAGTAATAAAAAATTGACGCCTAAATGGTAGTGCATCGATGGAACTTAGTATAGCTGTGTTTTAAACGAGAATTATTTCTAAACATGCACTTAGCTTTTACTGAGGTAAACAACTATGTGCAAATGCTTTGACCACAAAAAAACTCGTTTTGTACAAAAACACTTATCAATAAAGTAAATTTGAGAATCTATTTTCCAATATAATTACAAAACTATTTATAAAATAAATATGATGATGATTGATAAGATTTTATGATTATTTTTGATAATTTTTTTGCTCATTATTCGAAACTTTTTCAGTAGAGGAATCAAATACCTTTACAACGGTGGTAGATGTGACGGCTCTTGCTTTCGATGGCAAAAATAATTTGTACAAAAACAGAAATAATCTAGGTTTAATTCAATATGTATTTAATTTTTCTCTTCTATTAATTTATGGGCTTTTTCATAGTCACTATGTTTCATTATATTCCTTCATTACTTATAAATCTCATATGTTTCATTACGTAGGGTCGTAGTTTATCCTGACTATGCAAGTTCGTTACCGTTTTTACATATACATATATACACAAATATGTATTCATACACATAATTGGAAACATGTTTTAAAGCTTGTACATTTGTATTCGTGTGTTCATACAACTTTGACACACGCACACACACACACACACACACACACACACACACACACACACACACACACACACATATATATTTATATATATATATATATATATATATATATATATATATATATTATATATTATATATATATATATATATATAGTTATATATATATATATACATGTATTTATACACGCATTTCTCACAAGTTGTTCCTTGTTTTATTCCATAGTACATATGTTCGTTCAATACAAATTGAACACAAATGCTTTCCAGTTTATGTGATTAAAAAGTTATTTTAGGAATTAATTGAAGCATAACGCATCAAAAGAGGTCTTCTCTTCTTTAAGAAAATTAAAATGAATCCGCATTAAATAACGTTTGTAATATTCATAAACGCTCTAAGCACTAAAACCGCTTTATTTAGAAGTTAGGTGTGATTTAGTTTAATTGTAAATTCTATGAGTCATTTATGATGTAATTGATATTAAATTTCATGTTTTCTATAAGAAATATTCTCCATTCCTAAACTTGAAGAAGAGATTCAAAGCAAAACAGATGTTTTATTTGAATTCAACTTGCAACGTGCCAGAATCCTTTCTTTTATCATGACGGAAAACAAGTGACGTCTTCATCTGTTGCCCTCAGCTAAGGTTTCCGGAAATCGAATCAGCGTGGCGAGGCGTCTGGCCGCGGGCCAAGAGCACGTTAGTGTGACAGGGCATCAGGGAAGAGGGGTTTGTCCTTCGGGCAATTAAAGAATATTTAATGGGGAAGTTATTTTCATGCATTGTTTACGGAGATTGTCAGACAGCTATATTTCCTTTTCATTGTGGATTCACACTAATGAAATAAAGACTGTTCAGTTTTTCTGAGGATTTTTTTTTTTAACTTTTAGACAGTATGCTGATTTTATTATGTACAAACAAACAATTGCAGAATAAATAAAAATAAACGCATTAAATCATGGATTTATGTGTATGGAAATGCTCGTCAAAACAATAATAAATTTGAAGAACACAACAATATAATAATACAAATAATTAAATAAATGAATATACATGTATATATATATATATATATATATATATATATACACTCAAGAGCCAAAACATCATGACCACCTGGCATTAACAAGTTGGCCCACCTTTGGCGCGCAACACAGCTTCAACCCGCCTTGCATGGATGCCACAAGTCCTTGGTAGATGGCTGGAGACGGATTGTACCAGATGCTTACAACGGTCACGCAAATCCGAGATATTGCAAATTGGTGGTCTTTGAACTGGAGCTGCCGTCCCAGGACATCCAAAATGTGTTCTATCGGATTGATATCCGGTGAGTTAGGCGGCCAGGACATTAACTGGAATTCAGCATCATGTCACTGGAACCACTCCAACACAATTTTAGCCTTGTGACAAGGGGCGTTGTCCTGTTGGAACATTCCATTTTCAGCTGGAAAAACAGAGGCCATGTAAGAGTGCAACTTTGGTCCGCAATGATGTTCAGATACCCTGTAGCATTCATGGTCTGCCTACAACAACCACGGGTCCCAGAGACGCCCAAGAGAACGTCCCCCAAAGCATAATACCGCCACCACCGGCCTGTGTATGACCTACTGTACATTGAGGGAACAACTGTTCGCCTGGAAGACGGTGTATCCTGGACACGGCCATCCGCGTGATGAATGACAAACCGTAATTCCTCTAACCCGGCAACTCTCCCACTGATCCATGAACCAGTCACGTTGTTCCCGGCCCAGCGCAGGCGCAGTTGGCGATGACGCTCGGTCAGCAAAGGCACACGAATGGGACGTTTGCTGCGTAGCCCCATATCCAACAGTGCCCGCTGAACAGTGTGCTCCGATATCATTCTACTTGGCCCTGCATTGTATTGGGCTGTCAGCTGAGCCACTGTCTGGCTCCAGTTTTGCTTCACCATGAGACAGTCTCCGACTACCTTTTTTCTTTGATAACGTCCAACACCATGTTGTCTTTAACCGTCATTCATCCACTTTGCATAAGTACTAACAACTGTAGATCGCGAACAACCCACGAGTCGTGCAATTTCGGAAATACTTGTTGTTCGGAAATACTTGTTCCCCTTTGGTTGTTCCGAGCTTCGAGCCATTACCAATCTGCCCCCTATCAAAGTCGCTTAGATCACCTTTCCCATCACACGCAGAAGTAAGTGAAAGAATGATTCTTCAGACTTCCAGCGGCAGTTACCACTTCCACCTGATCACATGCCTTCCACGTCATCCAGGCGAGTTCATTGCAAAAATGTAGGGGTGGTCATAATGTTTTGCTCTTGAGTGTATATATATATATATATATCTGTGTGTGTGTGTGTCTGTATATATATATATATAAAATATATATATATATATATACAAATATATATATATATATATATATATATATATATATATATATAAATAAAACACATGTCAAAAAAGCAATATTAAAATATTCATTGTAATTAAACATTAGCTTTAGCGTGTCCAGAGACAAATGTGGAGTGTGTAGCTTTAGGACAGTTAAAATCGTATTATCATTATTTTGGAAATACGTGGCTTACCTACTTATTGACGAAATCAATGTAATAAACTATTTTGAAAATATCTATTATTTCCATAACATTTAAAGAAAATTTTAATCTTATTGCTATCTCGTAAATAGGCATTAAAAATTAAATTAGCATTATGTAAAAGTATGTGTATTTATGGTTAGTATTGTCGGAAACAAACCTTTTCAAACTGGTGAGCAAAGTCACGATACACGCAATCAAGCATGTTTCGATAATTAATATGAGAGCATTGAGTTTATATTTTGGCCAATAATAAATTAATTTTATTTTCACTTGGTTGAGTTGGAAATTTGTAATTCTGCACTGATTGAAAGGATATGGGAGTATTACTTTTGAACTGTCCCAATAATAAATTATTTTCTATATTGACTTGGTTGAGTTGGAGAAAGATGTTTTTGTTATGGTAACAAATTGTTCAGTTTGGTTTACAGTTAGAAAAACAATTACATAAAATAAATACTTATATTATAGTTATGATATTATTCCAAATTTAAAAATAAAATAACATGTTATTATTTAAATTGTTAATATTTTAATTTGTATTCTTCATTAAATAAATTTATACAAATCCAATATGCTGGTTTTTACAAACAACAAGTTGATTTATGCAGCCATCTAAGTAGCACTAATCTAAGTTAATCCCCATCAGTAGCATGTAATGACTTGTTTACCAACAACTGCACCGCATCACAAACAAGCAAAGTTAAAGTTGATGCGTGTATGTAATCAAATCTATAAGAGATAGGAGTAGGCCTAGGAATGCCTTATTACTTTTGTGCATTTCATCAGTAACCCATTATTAACTATTTACAACCATGACAAATTTCGTATTTCGAAATTTATTAAAAAAGGAAATTCTGGCAATACAATATTGAGTTTTTGAAATATGGATTCATGACCTCTTATACAAACCAATCCTTACCTTTATGATTAATTTGTCAAATCGTTTAGTCAAAAAAAATCATGAAGCCTCCTAAGCTACAGTAACATAGGAATATAAAAACAATGATTTATCCTATTTTCAAAGATTTGAAAAGAAATATTTAAAACAACTATCTATATCAAATCTTTTTGCTTGGTCTTTTGAAGACAAAAATGAAGGACTACGAACCTATTTCATTATTAATCACAAAAAAGTGAATGCAACACACAACTGGAAAGAAATTAATTTGATAGGCCGTCAAAGAGGTAAAAAAAACTGTTCTTTATTAAGACACCATCAGAAATAATCAGAAAAATTACTCTGAGTCATTATTCAGTGTAAAGAAGAATAGATGAAATTGTGCAAGTCGTTGAAATTTCATTATGCGATTACTTAAAGACATGGAAATTTTCCATTTAACTCGATGAATCAATTCTAATAAATCACGAAACACTACCCTTAATATACGTTCGATTCATAAAAGAAGAAAAAAATCAACTTTCTTTGCTTGAACAGTGCAGTAGCTAATTTACTGTCTGGGAAAAGAACGTATTGCACAGCACTGAACGTGGCAATTTGCTTATGTTTACACCAATTGGGTTAACCAAGTTAATTTGCACCAAACTGGAAACCGACATTAACAAATTGTTAAAACTGCACCAACCATATGTTTAATTTTTTGATTTCTTATTAATTTTGTGTGTTTTTAAGTTTTTTTTTTTTAATAAACAATGTTTTACTTTATCTGATGATAGTTTTAATTAAATTTACTTTGTTATTCTTAATAAAAATACAAATAAAATAGGTATAATTAAAATGCAACAATTTTTTTAACATTTAGTATACCTAATTACTATGGAAGTTTAATATAATTTTTTCTTGTCAATGAGGTGGTGACCCAAAAACATTTGGGAACCCCTTCTTTCTAAATTACGTATTCTTTCTAAATTATATGTATAGCTTTGAATTAATTAAAATTGCAAACTGGACATGAAAATATATCACTCCATTACTGAACCTTGCTATTCATGCTGATTTTATAGATGTTTTTACTTTACAAAATATGTGTTCTTATATGTGCTATTCGAAAATTATTACTTTGTGAAAGGTATAACACATTTAATTTATTTGTAATAGTTTTTTATAACCGTTACAAAGTGAAAATCTAATTATTTATTTAAACATATTAGAAGATTGACTACAAAGAATTATGAAATTAAAAATTTGATTCATATAAAGAAATTGAAATAATTTGATTGATAAGTTTGATTCATATAATTTAATTCATATGATGTGCTCTTTCTAGATATCTCTAGATAATTTTATGCATTCAAGTACATACAGAGAGCTATAGGACATAAATGAAAAATATTAATATTTACATATTAATTTGCATTTGCTCAGTGTTATAACATTTTTAAAACTAGTGCTTTTATGTTAAAAGATTTTTCCACGGTAATAAATCGCATAATCACAAAAACATTTGTGAATCAGGCATTAAATATTTCAAAAAAATATTTTATGTAATTAAAACTTCTTTACTTAAGTTTTGATTTATTTTTTAAAGTAATGACATTTTAAAATTATAGGTAATTATTTTTTTCAATATTTTAAAAATCCCAAAATAAGTTTCAACAAAAAAAATTAATAAAAGGAACTTGATAAATGAGCATTTGATGAATAAAAATCTGTTTGCAATTTAATATTATTGATTTTTGCATTATTTTTTTAATATTATAATTATTTGCTAGAAGTAATACGTAAAATTAAAAATCATAATTTCAAATCTCATCATGCAAAACTATTTATAACTAATAATTATCAAAATTAATTGAAATTTATAGGAATCATTCATTAGGTATTTTTAAATACTTTTCTTACTAGAGAAATATTGTTATTAATAATAATTTTGTTAATTTACATTATTAACTGCTATTTTTTAAAATTATTCTAGTTAATTATTTGTGATGAAATTAAAAAAATTTATTTTAAAATAGGTAATAATTTTATTAGAAATTATATAACCTGACTTCTAATTAAATTAACTATGGACTTTTAGAAAGATAAAAGTTCTAGAATTTTTCTAACATTATTTATTTAAGTAGTAAATATTTTTTATATTTAATTAAACATGCATCGAAAAATATATTTATAAAAATAAATAGTACATTTCTAATTATTAATTTGGGATTCTTTTCATCACATCTTAAAATAAATTGAATTATCCTGTACCTGTATTTTTTTTCCCTCAGAAATAATATTTGAATTTAATCTGCAAGAAACTCAAAAAATTTAATCTCCCTTTAACTGAAAACGAACTTTACAAATATTTGTTATATTATAAAGGCATTTTAATTTGTATAGAAAAACATGACTGTCACCTTAATAGAGACTTGACAGACGACATATTATTAAAAAAAAAAAAAAATTTCCATTTTAATTCGAGTTTAAAATTGAAGAAATATTTTTTTTTCTTATTTTTACAATCTAACGAATATCAAATACTTTCTTGGTTCATATTAATGATTTTTTTTACAGTTTATTTCTTAAAAACATGAGAATATTAGTTTACCTTCGTTTTTAAATATCTCCTATTCAATGAGCCACTTACCGTCAGTAACAATTAACCTTCTAAAAACATCTTTAATTCCATCATCTTTCTAACTTAAAGCTGTAAATGGCTGATCATTAGAACTTCTTTCTTCCTGTGAGTTATTTCCTTCTTTCAAAACTTTCCCCCACTCAGTGTATGCAACAGTAGTTTCTGACAGGGGAGGCATCGAGACATACATCACAGCTTCCTGTTCTCATCTTGGAAAAGTGCCTTAAAAGTTCTACTTTGTTCCTGTAAGAAACTTGTCATCCAATTTGCATATAAAGAGTACAATACATGCTTCGTCATCTTTTTATCTAGCCATATCATAAAGTTGTATTTGTTTATTTCAGTAAAAAAAGCCTGTAAAGATCAGGCTTTGCTGCTCTAACTAATGATAGTTGGTAAATATCATTTTTAATTTAGTAACATTCATCATCCTTTTAAAAATTAAATGGTGGGATGCATTTGAATCAGAGATAAGTTAAAAACATTTATTTTTGGAAACCTATAGACAATGAATAAATTTTTATAAATAAACACGAATACGTTTTTTAACGTTTCAAGTTTCATTAATTTAACAGCAAGAGAAAAATGCTATTTTAATGATTTCTTTTTTAACATCAATAAAAACTAAAATTAGTAGTTTAAATAATAAATGTGAGTAAACCCCTCAACTCATACACTCTCTATTTTGACGATAGCACACAAGTAAGAAAATTGTTTCTTTCAAAGACCAATAACGATAGTTTAACTATTGTTCTTAAATAAAAAAAAAGAGAAACTATTATTATTATGAAAATTATTAAGGAAGAACAATAAATTGATATGAACTATAAATTAATTGCTAACTATTAATATTTATTTATTTTTATCGAATTATTAATTATTATTAAGGAAAACTATTGTTATTTATAACGATAATTATTAAAAATAATTATTATTTATAAAGCCGCAGTTATAAAAATAAGCATTTAAAGATTTTTGCGAGGTTGTTAGGAATATTGATTGGACCACATTAAATAAAAATATATAAATTTATGATTAATTTAATTTGTTCTGTATTTTGAAGGCAGTGCATAGATGAAAAATTCAATCCCAGGAACTGAAATATCTATTGAATAGCAATAAGATAGCAAAAACTGATTTTTATTTATATCAGGGGTCTCCAAACTACTGCCCGTGGGCCAAATCCGGCCCGCCAGTGTCATCAATCAGGCCCGCGACAGCGAATAGTTTATTGTTGCTGTAATAAGTTGGATAAAAAAATACAGAATGATAATAACTCGGTTTTATTTACTTGCTAGGTAAAGCTTAATGACAAGCATAATACGCAGAAAATTTAACTTGAGCATAACAACTAACTAGAAATTATAGATAATGGCAGAAAAATTAAAATGGTTTTGGCCCTTGTTACTTACTGAGTAAGCAGTATGGTCCTAAGGCTGGAAAGTTTGGGAGACTCCTGATTTATAACAATAACCGCTAAAAATAGTTATTATGTAATAATGCATAATAGTTTATAAATATAAACTTTACATAAATATACTTGCAAGATTATTATGAATAGTGATTGGACGACATTGCATGAAAAAGAAATTTTATTTATTCAATATTTTAGAAATAATGCAAATTAGGTGAAATTTGTCGTCTAATACAACATAGATACAAATATTTTAATAAGTTACTTATTTTGACTGATGAAATTTGTTTTTTTTTTATACCCAAACTTTATAGAAATATTTATGTAACCAAAGGTATATTAAAATCTGGATGAAACGAACTATACAAATTAAATGCCAATAAATATCATTTTTATCTATCATTTATCAAAATTTTTTTTCTTTAAAAAATCTTATCTTAAAAATTTCTCAAAAAAGTAGGAATGTGATACAATAATTCCACACTAGTCATATTCTTGTGTAATAATATATTATTTTTAATATTTACTATTAATTAGAAGACTAACTTATTAATAAAAAATAAAATAACTGCATTTTAAAAAAATATAATTAATACTTCATTTATTAATACATACACATTAGCAAAGTGTTTAAAAGTAACATTCTTTTTTCCTGTAACCAGTGTTATTTTCACTCTATTAATAGTTTTCATTACACTACAAAATTATCTAGTAATTTTAAAACTAATAAATATCATAAAAGTTATATTATAATTAATTAAAGCAGATAACATGTTCCTAGTTAATAGAGCAAATGATACAGAAAATTCGTTTGTTTAAGTGAGATTAAAATAAATTGGCATGTCTCTAAAGAATGGTACGAATATTATAAGAAAGTAAAATCAAATAAATAATTTGTGAGTTATAAATATTGAATGAATGACAGGCATTTGTCATGGTTGAGGAAAAGTATTTGATGCATTTTTTAAAGAAACACTGATCTCACCGATAGAAAATAAAATTATATTAAATCTATTAAAAACAATCATCGTGAAAATCTGGCTTTGTTCAAGATAGAATAAAATCAAGCTAATATTTTGAATAGATATTATACTTTTGTCATTTAAGAGGAAAGCAAATCCAACAAAATGTTTATTTGCATCTCATATTACAGAAACTGTCACTTTTTACACGAAAAAAACAAATTAAAGTTTATAACTTGCCATGAAGAATAACTTTAATGATGATGAACCATCTTGACCAGAATTTTTTAATAATCACTTTTCAGAAAATTTGAAAAACTATACCAGTTATCGGAGAAACATCCATTTATCATATCAAGGCAGATGTTACAAATGGTCCAATGGCCACAATCCCCACACATTTCCTTTCACTCATAGAAGAACAATACCGATTTTATGTAATATAATGGAATTTGACGAAAAAAGCAAACAGTTAATATGTTATAAACGGGTTTTTAGTGACTCGACAACAATAAATGTGGATGGCTTTCTCTGACAGTTTATTGCTTTCAGATGGGGCGTATTTATTAATGATGTGGGATTCTTTTTAAATGGCCAAATTTTTTTAGAGCTATTATTAAGTACTATTGATACATTATTTTGAAGACTATATTGGATCGAGATATACGGTTTGAGAATGGATTCCGAGCAACTTCAAGC
This sequence comes from Caerostris extrusa, assembly GCA_021605095.1. Lineage (NCBI taxonomy): Eukaryota > Metazoa > Arthropoda > Arachnida > Araneae > Araneidae > Caerostris > Caerostris extrusa. The sequence continues at coordinate 23,659 of BPLR01018985.1, read as the reverse complement.
ATCCATCGAACCGCATAGACTCGAACCCAAAACATGTGATACTGTGTGCCAGAGCTATAGGTGATATGAAAGAGCACCAGGCCTCTTTTTCTATTTATAGTTGAATTTAATCTATATCAATTAATTTAAATCTATCTAAATTAATCTATATTAACTTGCATTTCTAGCTATAGTAATTAATGTATTAAATAAGAAATTAATAAGAATATTATAGTTAATTTTCTCACTAAATTAAAAAATATATTTTTGACTTTGCTTAATATTAATCAAGAATTTTCCTGCAAAACTAAATAAAATTTTTTTGTAAAAGTAAAAATTTAAATTAATATCTACATCTAAAATCTACACTGGATGACAGAGCTCATTTTTCTAATTTGTAAATCATTGTATTGATTCAAATAATCAAAATCTGAATAATTGTTTTAAAAGATTTTTTATAAATAACACTCTAATATTACTCTATGGGAAATGTTTATGTAGTATATTCTAATAATTATTGTCAATTTTTGAAAATTTTTATAATTATAATAGTTTTAGAACAATCAAATTTAATATATATTTTTTCACTTTTATAAAATAAACACTTAACAATTCCTCCTTAAATATTATAGTATTGGATTAAAATAAATGTTGATTCTTCGGCATAATTGATATTGTTTAAAAACATTAGCAAATAAATTAATTATTTTAAATAATGAGCTATTTAAATACCAAAAATGAATAATTCTGATTTTTTTCTGTACATTATGCGTCCAGAAGAGATAGTATACTTAACTATTCTTTTCTGAATGGTAAAATAAAAATTTAGGCTACGTGAGTAAAATAGAAACACTTCACACTGCCATTTTAAGAAAGTAAAACTTTTGTTCTTTTTTTTTTTTTTTTACATTTCTAGAACATTTTTTTTTTTTTTTAGTTTTAAAACTGTCGTCTTAGCAAGAATACTCTGAAGTAAGAAACTGAAGTGAAGGTAACAAAGAAGTAAAAAAAAAAGAAATTTTTCAGTACTTTCTACAAAGTTCATTGTGGGAGCTTTCATAGCCTCATCCCCCTTTTTGCCTCTTGTTTTCTTCTGAAAAGACACTTTAGAAGAGCTCTTTTTATTTTGAACTCTCAACAGAGCGAAAAAAAAATTAGTATTGTGTTCTGCTCGTTTTCTCTTTTCTATTCTCTCTCTCTCTCTCCCTTTTCTTTTTTTTTGTAGGAGATTCTCTAGATAGGTTGTTTTCTTCCAAAACCTGGCTGTTGCTGGATTAGGTTTTCTCTCTAAAAACACTTGATGATTTTGTGATAGTTTATTAACTGAAGTGGCTATTTCTTTGCGTCTTTTGTACGTTAAATTAAGGTATTCATTTTGAAAATTGTTACTTATTTTTTAGTTAAAGGTATAGTGTTCTTATAAAATGTTTTTTTTTTTTTTTTCGTATTTATGAATTTTTCATTTTATGAGGAAGAATGTATACTAATATTCAATATGTAGTGTCATAGATAGAAGATGAAGTTATATTATATTAAATAATGACATGCTTTTGTTTAATTATTTGTCCTTTGTTTTATCGTTTTAATTCAGAGTTAAATATGGAAAAACTTATTATAACCAAAATAATAATTTTTGAAAATGTGATGTTTATACAATATTTATATCAATAATTTACAATCATTTATATAATTTTTATGCAAAATGCAAATTTACACAAATATTTTTGCAATTTTTGTACTAAAAAGATTGATTTATCTTCTTATGCATTAATAATATAATTACTTATTAACAATAAATTACTGTAATAAATTACCAAACAATAAATAATTCTCTATGAATATTCATTTAAAAGTGTAGATTTCGTGAGAAGCAAATTAATATTGATATGAATTTCCACGATACATAGCTATGCCGTGGAAATTCCACCTAGAAAGCAAAACTTTTCATTCAATTTTGTGATGTCTCAACAGTTAGGGTATTGATTACTCAAGTCATTGGTGTTAAGAGTTTTTGTATATTGTTATTTTGTCTAGTATTTTCAACAAATTTATTGATTATTTATTTGAGGTAAATTGAAAACCTTTCTGTCTCTTTATTTCAAATTAATTGTAAGGAAATTAAGTTTAACAAGTGTTAATAAGCATTCATACTTCAGAAAAGTGATTATACAGTGAATTAAAAGATTGTAAACACAAAGTAAATGACGGAAATTATCTAGTATTTTAGGAAGTTTCTGTTTGAAAATAGATATATATATCCCCAAATACCAGTGTATGAATATACTTAATGCATTCATTGTTATAATAAATCAAATGTCTACACACATTTTCTTTTGTATTTAGCTATCATGGCCTTATAGTATTAAAGTATCATGAAGTTATGTATTTATTTCTTAATAATTTCATGTTTGAATTTATCCAAAATTTATATTCGACATATTAATAATATTTAAAAAAGTATTGCAATTAATTATTATTGCTCGAATTTTAAAAACGAGACCACTTTTAATTGCCATTGATTCTGTTCACATTAAATATATTCAAAATATTTGTTTAAATCAAAAATGGAGAGCAATCCATGTAAGTTCTCTTTTTTATATTTATTGAGAAGTCAACTACTAATACACTACTTAAAAATTATTGCAAATCGAAAAAGTGATCAAATTAAAAATCATCCATTGCAAAGAGAAAAACTATATACCTAAAAATAACCCAAAATTAAAAATATTAACAAACCAAATGAAATTGCTAAAATTTATTTTTTTTTTTTTTATACTTACTTTGTAAAAATATATGTATTAAGTAAACTATGTTTGAAATTTGTACCATGCCATTGTTAATGTCGTTTTGAAAGGAGATGGTTATTTAATGATCCTTTGCTTCTGACTGAGTACTTTTACATTGTGGTTAAACTTTTCTTATGCCTAGCCTGATCTGTTTATTATATTATCTAAAAAAAGTTTCATCATATCCTGCTAGAAGAAAATAAATTCTTTGTTAGTCTTTTTATTCTAAAAGGTCCATTTCCTTTTCTTACAAGCAAAAACAAATTGTGATACTTAAGTTTTTGTTTATGGGGATAAAGGAATCTATTGAACTGTTTTTTCTCCTGCTCACTAACATTATCATGACGTTATCATGGCATATCCGTAACCAGAATAATCTATGAAAGACTAACGGTTTAAACTGCAAAAGATGCAATGTTAAATGTGGTAAAGTAAAGGTCTCTAATCAAAATTCAGAACATGATAGATTTCAATTGCGGTAACTGAAATTTGAAAGTTCCACACTAATTATTAATTCGTCCATTTGAATAATGTACTGCTTTCTTCCTTTAAAAGGTCTTTAGTGTATATAAGTAAATTGAGTTTGTAAAATTTGTTATGTTATACTATATGCATATAAAGCATTAATTTATATTATATATAATATTTTTATTTTTACCTTAAAACAAATTGTTTAATTTTCAATACTTTCCCTTGTTTAATATATTTTCTTAGAAAAAAATTTTAGTTCTATATTCTTCGATTCTTTTATACTGCCATTGTTCACAAATTCAGAAACATCTGACTTCATCTGCCAAAATCTCAAATTCCATTAACTAACTGAAATTTATCTTTGTCATTCAATCAACGCATTGACAATTGCAATGATGAGTACTCTTTTTCAGATTTAAGCATGTTTAAATGCACAGCATATTATTTAAATTAAACATATTATTCTATAATTTTTTATACTACTTTATTGCAAATTCCAGCAAATATTTTTTGCACGTTTAATTTAAATATTATATTACACATGATGTATGTCTTGCAAATCAATTGTAATCATTATTGTTTTCCCATTTTTTTTAATCCTAATTGATATTTTATCTTATATTTATGCTATCCATTGTAAAATGGCATCACCAGTTTTCAATATTTATAAACTCAAAAGCTATTACTGCAAAAATCATCCTTGTAATGCTTATATTTCCTTACTCACTCGCACAAACTTTTACAATTCCTTTTTCTTTGGTTTTGTTCACACACTGATATATTCAGATAATTGATGCGACATTCATCCGTCGTCTAAACAACTGATTTTATGCAACATTCTTGTCACCTTTATTATGCATACATAAATCACTCGCATGATTCACAAACAAACGTGCATCTCCGCTCTTAGGCATAATAATGTGATATAATAATAGTAATAGTAGTACTGAGTAGGTATATAGAAAATCTCAATTGACTTTGGCAAAGTTACTAACTATTCTGTAAATTTGGGAAGCTCTAGGCACCACTATGGTTACAGACTAATTTGTTTTTAATGAAAATATAAAAATAAGATGGTGAAAAATAATATCGTTCTCGAAAAAAAGGGAAAAAAAACATTCAAAAAAACCGAAATAAAAACCGGCATTTTGTTTCATATGTGTACATTAGAGAGGTATTATGTTTTAAACAACATTTTCATCGAATGAAGCTCCGTATCTTGAGATGGTTATTACTGCAACTCCGTCGTATAATATACAGAGGAAACTCTACTCTGATAGGATTTAAGCTACTTTAGAGGAGAGAAGATGGCATAACACCATTATCCATCAATGTCAAAAAGCTTGTCGATACATCCCCATCTAAGAGTGCATGGTCATACTTATAAAAAATATACTTCACATACTTCCTCTAATCCACACTTCATAGTAGCCATAAATTAAAAGCAATACCTATTGGATTATAGAAACTATTAAAATTATTTTTAATCAAAAAAAAAGTTTTTTATTTCTGTAAAATACAAATATTTTATTACATTTTATCTTAAAAATGTAGGAAACGTAAATTTGCATACATTGTAAAAATAATCAATATCTATGGTCAGAGATATGGCATAGAAACTCCATTGTATTAAGCGCACCATGATAAAATACACTAATACTTTGTAGTCACAGAATGGAAATATTGGACAAAAAATATCTTCCTGAAACATAGTTTGGTGAATTTTCTAAAAGTTTTGAACCTAAAATCCTAAAGTTTTGAACCTAATTTAGTTAATCCTAAAATCTCCAGCCAGCTGTTATTTTTTCGAAACGCTGTTATTATCCCAATCACCTCTAAGCGTATCCATTTCTTCAAAATAATTAGTTACTTCCACCACTGAGATTCAAATATTCTCCATCTAACTATGCTAGTACGCACGGACCACAATAGAAAATGTTAAGTACATAAAATACGCAAATAATGGCTTTAAGAATTTCTAATACTCAAACATTAAATATTTTGGTGTTTAAAAAATGAAATAGTTTTAAAGCATGCTCACACTAATTTCTCTTTTTGGTGTAAATCATAAGAGATTTTACTGCTACAGATAGGGATCCATATGAAAACTTACGAGGCACACAATGTTTCAGGAAATAAATATAAAGCCTCTTTGATTGCTGTTAAACAATTCGATATTGATATTGGAAAGTATGGCTTTTGGATGAAATGTGAAAAACTTCTTCACTTTCTCCACTCACCAAACCTCTCAGTTTCAAGAACCTCTTCACTTTCGCCCTTAGTTTCATTAGAACCTCTTCGCTTTCGCCCTTAGTTTCATTAGAACCTCTTCACTTCCTATTTAATGCCGTAAATATAAATGAAATTTTTTAGTTTTTCTGTGTTATTTATTCATACTTTTATTAATATCGGCGTATGAATCATATTACTATTGTCAGGTTTGCTTGTATAATTTTAGTTTTGGTTGCAGTTATTACGTTTACAGGAGTTTCTGAATAGATAGATCTCTCCAAGACTTTTCAAAGAGCTTTTAATCTTTCTCACAACACTTCTGAATATAAATCTTAGTTCCCCACTTGACTGCGAGAACTGAGTTCGCCCTGCGCGATTCTTCAATCTTGCTACCTCTTCCACTAGATTCTTTCAGCCTTTCCTCTACACAATGAAATATTTAGATTTTCCAAATTATGTATAGTTTTTTGAAGTAAAAGCAACATTTCAAACTAGACATAATGCTCCACCCTGAGTTGGTTACTCTTATGAACTGAATTTACAAATATTTTCACTAAAAATGAATAATATAATATTTTGGTTAAATATTCAAAAACAAATTTCACATTTATTTATTTCCCATTCCCATCATTTCTGAACAGCTCGACTGTAATATATTCCACCATACACTACTGCAATTATTTTATTTATTAATCAAATAATATATCAACATTTTCTTAAATCTAGAAATAGTCCGCTTGTTTGGTGGAAAAACAGAGACATCCTTAATAACTTTCCAAATAATAATTAGATGTTCACATAAGTGGTATAATTGGAAAAGGCACAAATAGCTAGATTCTATAGCTAGACTACTATAGTTAACAAAAAATGAAATCATTACTTCATAATAGATTAGAACATAAAAACCTTATTTTCTTAAATGTTAATTAAAATTAAATAATTTTAATATAGTTTTATTAAAGTTTATTATTCAAAAGAATTTAATTAAAGTTTGTCAAATCAAAAAAATTTAATAAATAATTTTTCAAATTTGCTATCTTCGAAAATATTAATCTAATTTATAAAAATACAACATTAATTACTCTCAGAAACCATTAAATAAAAGAAATATGGTTTATAAATCTTTAGTATAGAATTAAATAAATACTGATTAATAATAATTTCTTATAATATATATTATAATTAATATTTATTAATATAATATTTAATTAACAATAATATTTAATATGTAATTAATATTTTTTATAATATATAATATTTTTTTTTCTGACGGATAAATATTTTTTTTTCTAACGTGATTGTTTGAAACTTACATCACTTAATGGAGTAAATTCTTATTTTATTATAATGACATCTCGTTTTAAAATTTATTCAGAAAAACTACATTCAATACGATGCTGTTCTTTGGAAAACAATATTTGTGTAAATAAATTCATGACAATCATAACTCAAAAAGTGATTCCTCTTCAGAGACATCATTTATACCATTTCCTGAGGATGTCTTTCGTACAATGTCTTCAGGATGTCCTAGAAAGCCTTCATCGAGATGCGCATAATAATTCACATTCCTCCGGCAGGGGTCGGCAGTTTAAGGACGTTGTTGAAAAAATTTCTCTAATGGTCCCTGAGACCATTTTAAAATATGAAATAATGTTATTTATTTTAAATTGCAAGATTCATTAAATTTGGATTCGTATAGATGTATTTATTTATGATATTATTGTGATTGTTTATTTGTAATATCTAAGATATTAAAAAAATGAAAAATTGAAAAATTCCTGATTTTTCTAAATTTTTGAAATAGAAAATTATAATTAAATAATCAGAAAATTATAATTTTGAAAATAAGAATCTCTAATAGTGCCTGGGACCACTTCAATATCATGGAGTAAAGTTATGTTTATTAATATACTATGTTTGAAGAATAATTTGAAAAAAAAAAAAAATCTCTAATGGTGCCTGAGAAGCATTTCAACATTATGGAATAAAGTTAGATATTTTATATTGCAAGTTCCATTATATTTGGATTCGTACTGATGTATTTATTTATGATATTGTGATTTATTTATTTATGATATTATGATTTATTTATTTATGATATTATGATTTATTTATTTATGATATTACTGTGATTATTTACTTATGGCATCTATGATATTACAAAAATTAAAATTTAAAAATCCCTGTATTTTTATAAATAGAAATTATCGTTAGAATGACAATATACGTATATTTTTGAAGTCAATTTACAATATATTTGCAATTAAAATTCCTTTTTAATTAATAATGTTTCTCAGTTTAAGCCTTTGAAGTGTCAAATACAAGGCACTTTAAAAATTAACTTCTCGAAATTTTGCAATCTTTTTCCTTCAAAGTGATAATGTATGATAAATACAAGATTTTAGTTTAAACATAAAAAAACTTCGACAGTGATTTGATGCTTATTTGATTCCACGCAAAAGATGGTTTGGTCGTAATTTATTCATCTTTTTTAAATAATATTTCCTGTAATGAATAAATTATTATTATATAGTGAGCAAGTTGGATTGTAACTAGGTATGGTGGGGTCGAGATATTTGAGGCTCAGATTGAGGAAGTCACAACTTTATTTATACATGCTCATATAATTAAAAACGTGCAATATTTAGCCCATTTAATATATAATTCATATAGAATAACATATTTACAAATGAACACATTTATGTCCGATAATTATAGATTTGTGGAACGACACCACTTCTAAAGCGATAGCCCGAAATTCGACTACGCGTCTGTCTATAGAGTTGTAATCGCGTTGAGTATGTAGGTCAGTTAATGCGGCGAAATGCTATAAATGCATTTCCTCTCGGGTGAGAGTCTCGACGCTTATTGGCCATTTCTCCTGACGCTCTTTGCCAATGTGTAGAAGGAAACACAGTTGCAATTACTTAAATGATCATAATTGTGAAATATAATCTAAATGTTTAACAAAATACTTACTTACTTTTATTTTTAAGATATCATATTCTTTTTTAAGGAATGATTTTAAACTAAAGAATGGTTCAAATAAAATCTAATAATTTCAAACAGATAAAACAACAATCTAAAGGTTATTTTGAATACATGTCGGTTTTATGGATATTCTTTCAGATTATTCATTTTATCGAAAAAGGCTTTTCATTATTTTATCACTAATGTTTACTCTGAGAACTAGATTTTAGTAGCGGAAAAACATTTTTAGTTTTCGAAACTTACTTTTTCATACTTTTTTTTAAAAAAACAATACAGAGATGTCACTAAAGACGACAATTCAATATTTATAGGACATTCATTTTGGGGGTTGGAATCTAAAAATAATATTGTGATTTGAATATTTTGCATTTCTTTTAGTATACTTGCAATTTCTGAGAAATAATTTTTGTTTTTAATGGTTGATCCGTGTTTGATTTGCTTTCTTTTCATTATCCAAAATCAGAATTTCAAATTTCATTTTGAATGAACTTTTTCGAAGTTTTAGTTTTTAAGTATACTCAATGTTTTGTCTTTTAAAAAATTGAAACGTACAAAAACGTTTCTTTCTGACATGAATCATAAAATGTTAATTTCACAAAAGTATGTCTTATAAAATTTGTATAGCAATTATACAATTGCAATCAATAGACGCCAAAATGCAGACAATATTTTGTATTTAAGTAATAAAATTTTACATCAAAACATTATCAAGTATAGAGAAAAATTATAAAGAATGTGAGATTAGTTTATTAAAAATAATTTTCTTTATCTCTAATTATATTTTCTTTTTGGTGTAGGTCAAATTCAATTTTTAACGCGTCATATTTGCATATTGATTAATTTGATTATGTAATTTTTAAAATTTTTCAAATGAATTGCTTTCTACTATAGTACTGTGTGAAATATTTTTAACAGAATAAATTTTAAAAATTACATTAGTTCCTGCAATACTAGTGCGCAAAAAAAAAATCACAGAGCAGGTTTACTCTAAGTGGATTCTAAATCTGTTATAATATATTTTTTCAAATTTTAAATATGATAAATTTCAGCTATAGTTTGTCTGCATGTCTGGTAAAATTTTCTAAAGGAAATCGCCAATTTAAAAATGCACTCTAATATAATGGATGAAACTTCAAAGGTGAAAATAACTAAAAATATTGTTATTAAAAAGAGAAACTCTACTACACAAAGTGCATTGTTATTATTTAAGCATCCCCTTTGATTGAAAATATTTCGGAAACATTTATTTAAAAGGGTACATAATGAGATTTTTAAAATAATCCAACTCTACATCCTTTGATTATATTGTTGAATTCAATACTTCAAAGCTGAAAATACATACAATAATAAACAACCATTACTTTCAGTTGTAAAATTTGCTTTGTAGTCACTCTGCTCGTAATTATGTTTTGAAATGATAATTTCCAATGGGTATTTTATATTTAAAATATAATTCCGACATGTATAAATGCTCATAAGGATGCCTAAATAGGCTTTGTATTTACAATACTTTAAGTATAAAATGACTTTTATTAAAAATTACAAAAGGTAAAATGACAATAAAGGTATTTATAATTTTTTAAAAAATTTATTTATTATATTTTAAAGAGTGTTTTTGTAATTTATGTTAAGCAATTATTTAAATTTATTCAATTTACAATGCTTACTATTGTATATTATCAATATAATCATAAAATTTAAAATAAAAAATTATTAATAAAATAAAAATTTTACTATTCTCTAGAATTATTAAAAATAATTATTTTTATCATGTAAATTTTTTCTGTTGTCATGCAATATTGTTATATTAAATAACTGAGATAAGTGATGAAGCATTTTTACATTTGTTTAATTTCAATGCATTTGTAACTATTATGTTCAATATATAATTTTAACATTTTAACAATTACTAAAATCCATAGTCTTACAAATAGAAACAAAGATAAATCATTTTAACCTATCTAATTCTTTAGATTTAAATTTTACACGTCAACAATACAATTCGTAAATTTTGAAACAAAATCTCGTAAACTAATAGAAATGCATTATCTATTTAAAAGCTTAACATTTATTCATTTAATTGTATAGAATGTTATTAACATAGCTTAATGAAAAATACCTTTTCATGCATTTTTGAATAATATTTTTTTTCTAAAATTGCAAATTGTGATCAAGAGCTTATTCACGTATGTTGTTCATATGTTTACAATGATTTTATACAAGATAATGGGAACAATACATAATTTGTATCGTAGCACAAATGGCACAATATGCTTAATAAATTAATTTATAATCATTTTAAATAGTTCAGTTAGATTAGCATAAATAATTTAATGAATGATTAATCTAAATTTTAATAATTTATATATTGCTAAATTATTCATTATAGGTTTCATGTTCAACTTAATTGATCCTCAATAATTTTTATTTTTTATTTAAATAAAATGTTGAATTTTTGATTGAACTACATAACAAGCCCAACTGCACCCAGGTACTTACTTTTCATGGCATTGATCCATATTTTATGAAGACATTGATGGTTTCTGGTAAAAACAAGAATGCAAATATATTTGGTATTCGAGAATGCATCATTCCTTTGAATATCAGTGGTGAAGGCCAGCTCTATATTCCAGAACCAGCGAATATCTTGTTAAGGACATTGAATGTATTAAAAGGAAATAGATTTCTTAGTGTTATATTTTATTGTTCAGGATTCTAAGCAAAGGACGATATCCCGAAAAAATTGAAGGGCAAATAATGGATGCGCTCCTAAAGCAATTTCACATGTGAGAAAAATTAAAAAAATCCCACCTTCCAAAAAAGACACGCTTGCATATGAAATGAATTGACTCGATGTAATGTACCTCAGTGTCCTGCAGCTATGATTGACATCCCATGAGTAGTCTACTCATGAACAGAAGAAAAGGGACAGCTTGTGTTGTGATGGAACACCCGTAGGTAGAAGTCTGACTAGGCTCAGAGCCGCTAAAGAAGGAGGGAAGTGCCTCTAATTATTGTTATTATTTTATTATAGATTATTCTTATAATTTAAAAGTAATTCTTATTAAATTATAATGACTTAGTTGCTATTTAATTACTGATGGTATGTAAATCAATGTAAATTTGATTTTACATGAAAACTGAGATAATTTTGTTCTGATAGTTTTGTAAGTGCTTTCAAATAGCGAACACTTTTGCAGGAATCAGTAACCGTTAGCATGGTAAATGTTTACCAAATTCAGCGTAATTCAGGGTTTACCATAGTCGCCATTCTAGTCGCAATTTTGAAATTCAGTTCAATTGCATCTTCATTAAGTGTAGCATCTGGCGGATTAATACTCCCTTCCTTAACATACTAGCCTTAAATATTACGCCTTAAATATTGTTTTTCTGCCCAGCAAACTCACCAAACTTGACTGCCCTTATTCAGAAAAACTAATGCATTAATTCTCAAGTAGTATAAGTATCAGAACTCTTAACACATTTGCGCCAGCGCATGTTGTGAAGTCAATTTAATGGGTCGACAATGCGCCAATAATTATATCAATGGCCAACCACGCGTTTTCAGGGGAAGATCTATGCCACACTATTTTGTCTCTTCTTCAATTGTGCAAAGTATGTTAGGGTTGCTGGTATCGGCGTGGAGTAAAGTATGTAACCAATTTGTAATAATTTCTTTATATTAAATATTTGTTAGGGATAAATGTTAATAAAAAACAAAATCCTTTTGCCACTTATTCAATTATTTCTATTAGCTCAGACTCTCCCTATATATATCTTGTTCAAATTTTCAATCGTTAATAAAAAAACTTTTTTTATTCATCCACTCAAATTCAAATACATTTTTTTTTAATTTGTAGTGGATAAAACATGATGTTAATACAGTTTTTTTAAAAATATTAATTCAGTAATTAAATTCAATTAATCAATTTTAGTTTTTTTTTTAGATTTAATTTGCATATATCTAACAATAGATGGCGCCAGATAAGCTTAAAAAATGAATGAAAATTATTTATAAAGGACTTGAAGAAGGAATTGACATTATTATTTTTTTTTTATATTACTTGTTTTTATTATTTTGTTTCATTTTTACGCATCATGTACTGGCGCGTGTTCAAAATATTCTACAAGAAACAGCGTAAATATTACTTAGTAATCAATATGATACACTTAATCTTGTTTATTTATCATTTTTCAAAAAATATTCGCATTAAAAATAAGTCTTCTTTAGGTAAAAGCACTTTTTACTGCGGAGCAATCATATCAACACATCATCACTCTACCTAAAGTGAAAGTGTTAAAAAATTCAAATGTATTAGCAACAAACCCTAAGTTCTATTTTTAGGAAAAATAGAATGAATTATATCTAAATTATTTTAAACTAATTTTAAACTAATTATTTTAAACTAAGTTCTATTTTTAGAAAAATAGAATGAATTATTTTAAACTAATTTATTATTAAAAATTAGATCTTGAAATAATTGATCCTGAAAATTTCTTTAAGAATTTAAATTTTCAGGGTCCAAGTTTGTAAAAAATAGTTAGAAGAACCTTATTCCTTACATTAGTAAATTACCTCTAGACACATTGAACATACAACTATCGTAAAGAGCCAAAAAGAGAATTCGCCTTACAGGAAGTTTGAAGATGTTGTAAATGTCCAGATACTTTGGACATCCCAGAAAAATCCTCTTAGCGAAATAGAAAATTAAACAATAGAGAGTTTTTGCATAACGTTTTTTTTTTATCGTCCGATACTTTTTTTTTTCCTATCGCGCATGCATGGAAACATTGTACCTATTGCGCATGCGTATCTGTAATACTGCACTACTGAGCTATTCCTATGAGCATGCGTGCTAGGAAGAAAAATATCGGACGATAAAAACGTTATGCAAAAACTCTCTAATATTAGAGAGCTATTTCGCAGAGTTCAAACGTGACTTCCGACCAACCAAACAACACCCCGCATTCTACAAGAAACAGCGTAAATATTCCTCAGTAATCAATATGATGCACTTAATCAATTTTATTACCCTTTTTTCAAACATGTTCCTAATAAAAAGTACATCTCATATTGGGAAAACACTTTGTACTACGGAACAATAATATCTACACACTCTCACTCTACCTACGGCGAAGTGTTAAGAAATTCTAATGAATTAGCAACCGATCCCAGTGTAATCTTTTGGAAAAAAATTTATTAATTCTAATTTATTTTCCTTTAATTTGCTATTAAACTAAATTGTCAAATAAATTATCTGAATCCAAGACTGCAAAAAAAAAAAAAAAAGCTAGAAGAATCTTATACCTTTCTTTAGTAAACTACTTCCACATTGAACATAAAACTATAGTAAAGTTTAAAAGGACTCTCCTACAGAAGCTGTAAATGTCCAAATAATTTGGACATCCCATAAAAATTCCCTTAGTGAAATAGAAAATCCAACAATATTAGAAGCGCAGACGTGACTTCAATTCAACCCAACAACACCTCGTTCTCCGGCCTGCAGGGAGAATGACCGCCCCTAAGAAAAATTGAATTTAAGTCCATCAAGCTTTAAGACTCACCGCGCCATTTCTCAGAGCTTAAATTAAGAAGTCCGGGCACTTTGTGTCAACTGTGCAGCCATAATCCTCTCGGTTCTTTGGAGTTGTTCGTATTTTTCAGGGAATTTCTCATTTAATCCTTTCTCGAAGTTCGAGGAAATGGGCATTTGCACAAAAAGGAAATGGTTTTGTACAGTATGAATTTTACAGTAACACATATGCGAAAAGAAATAGCCTTGGAATATCTGTTGGATAATTTCTTCAGTCCGAGAATTGAAGCTGAAAATAAAATTGCCATTCAAGGTTCGCAAGACAAAAACTGTGAACCGGAGAAACCTTCAGTCAGAAATGTGTTGTTCAAAATATGAAGCTTGGATATGCAAATTAAAGTGAGGAATACAAAATAAATTTTGTTTATTCAATTTTCTATATTTTAACCTTCTTATGATAATTAACGTAACTTGAATAACGGGCCTAAAGTGTCTAGAATTTAAAAATTATGCATAGAATGAAATTTATTAAATATGTGCTATAATAGATCGATGAATATTGCTTTATTGATAGATCGGGGTTCATTTTCACACTTAGTGCACTGAAAATTAGTAATAAAATTTATACTAATCATAAATGCATTTTTTTACTCAAATATACAATATAATAAATATACTATAAGAATTAAATGTACCATGATTCTAAACACCTTAAGAAAAAGTATTAAACATAATATTAAATTGCATTCGTAAATAAGTTATAAGGATCCTATCCAAGGCTGTAAAAAGCTAGAAAGACCTTAATTATTTCATTAATAAATTACATTTAGACACATTACCATAGACACACCTTTAGAACATAAAACTATCTTAAAGAATGGAAAAAAGTCTCGCTTTCTAGCTGAAAATGTCCAAATACTTTGGACATCCAAAAAATTTCCTTAGCGATATAGAAATTCAAGCAATATTAGGAGCAAAACATGACAACACCTCAATTCAATCAAGCAACACCTCGATCTTCGGACTGCAGGGAAAATGACCGCCTCAAAAGAAAAACTGAAAATAAGTCCATAAAACTTTTAAGACTTCACCTCGCTATTTCTCAAAGCTTAAGAAAGGAAGTCCGGGCACTTTTGTGTCAACTCGGCAGCCTAATCTCTCCGTTCTTTGAAGGTCTTTTGGGTTTTCAGAGAATTTCTCATTTCATCCTTTCTGGAAGTTCGAGGAAATGGGCATTCGCACAAAAAAATAGTTTGTACAATATGAATTTTTACAATAACACTTATATGTGAAAAGAAATATCTCGACAATATCTGTCGGATAGTTTCTTCAGTCTAAGATGAGGCAGAAAATAAAATTGGCATACAAGTTATGCAAGATAAATCTTGCACCAAAAACATCAGCTAGAAAAATCAATCATTTAGTAGGCAAATAACACAAAGGCAAAATTATTGAAAAATACACACTTATTTGAATTGAAGGATGTAAAATAATCAATATTTTTTGTGTGTCATGGTTAACAATGAGCTGTTTCTTTGATTGAAATTGGCTATGGATTATTTTAAGAGTGCTTCTGTCCATGCTGCTTCAGAAACTTGCCAAACTTGAGATGGTAGCTGTTTGTGTTGTAAGCGAAACATCTTGCAGCAATTTATTTGTGATTTATATTCTTTAATACGATCTAAGGAAAGTTCAAATTATTTCATCCACTCATTGAACTTAACAAATCTTCAATATTCATTTACTAAAATAACGTCTTTTGATTTTTCCTCTTTGAAAGTTTCAAATCGTGTAAACAAATTAATTAACATTCATGATTTAAGTACAAATTTTCCTTTTTTTAATAAACATTATAATCTCCGCTATTGCTGGAAAACAAAAACAATTTTCTGATTATTTTACATAAAATAAACCATTTTTTGAAAATATGTATAATAAAATTATCCATTATAAAAAAATTTTTCTTTTCGTCTTGATTATACAAAATTAATCCATGAACATCAAACATACATTTAATTTCTAAATTTCTATTCAAGCACCTAATTCTTGGTTTCTGTTCAACAAGGTATTTCCATGAATTTTATAGCACACAAATCAAAACCAACAAGGGAAGGACAATTAATATAAACACATTTTTTAAAATATATTATTATAGGTATAAAATAAAAAAATCGAATTCGTTATTGTTGAAAGAACAGCAATTTTTATCAAAAGATTTTGGCATTACGAATTATTCATTTTTGATTAACTTGAAGAACGTGTTTCAATTAAGGAGTTCTACAAGCTTTCTGTTATTTCAATCAAATAGCAGCAATACATTCGCCAAAAAGTATTGGCTACAAAAACTACATAAGAGTTAGCTAAAGGCGAAAACGAATAGCGCCAAACAACAAAGAGCGCCATCTCCAGCAAACCTGAGAAATAAATGATTTCATTTTCTTCGTGTTGGTCATTTATTTACACTTCAAAAAATGGGTGTTTCAGAAAGGAAGAGTTATGCTTAATTTCTGTAAATAAAGAGATGATAAGGAACGCTAAATAGCTAAGTATTGATTTCCACAACTTAATATTTGAAATTGGTATAAAAAAAGTGAAAATATTTTCTGCTTTATCTCTGAAATCTGCTCAATTTGTTTCAGTTAGCCTTGTTCATTTTGAGAATAGGTGTATTTTAGCAGGGCTCTTGAGACTTTTGTGTGTCTACCTTTTTTGTCACATTGTATACTTCATACAATTGATATTTTCAAAATGTATATCATTTACGGGAAATATTTTCATATTTCTATCAGATTTAAAGAATTTTTTTTATTATAGATACACTTTATTTACATAGGTGTGAACACATATATTTTAACTCAAACGTAGCTGTAAGGTATGAACAAAAACCTTAATAACGATGTTAAAATTATATTTACTACGTAATTTTAATATCATTATTAAACGTTTATGCTTATACTTCTTTTAAATTACGTCACCGTTCCACATTGTTTGCTATATATAATTATATATTGTAGCGTGGTGTATTGTGCAGGTCAGGGTTGTAAGGGGTGTGTTGGATTGAGATTTGAAACACAGATTTGAGAACACACAATTTATTTACACGCGCACAAACACCACACACGTACAATATTCATTACATATTAGCAGAATTCTTCCACTTCTGAGTTCAAAATAAAGATGACTTCCGCTTCTAAGTTCAAAATAAAGATACTTTTCAGGTTTGCGTGGGATGCGCGGAATATACTACATCTCTGGGAGAGGGGTGTAGGACAACTTATGAACAAAGTTTGTGATAAATATATTTTCTTTTGGAATGAGAGATTACAAATTAAACGTTTCTGAACAAAAACGCGTGATTTCACTGTACTAAACTATTCTCAATGGCAGCACTGGTTGCTGTACTTCCTTTCGGGTGAGAGTCTCGAGGTCTTTTGACAATTTCTCTTGAATGCGTCAGAAGCACAGAGGATGTTCCTAATTAATTCCTTTTGTAAAATAAAATGGCTGCGTTGCATTTGAACCACAGAAAGTTAAAAAAGAACGTTTTAATTTGGAAACTTATAAAAGATGAATAAATTACAATAAATAACTGCGTATAAGTTTTTAAAACAAAGTATCACTTTTAACAAATTTAATAGAAAGAAAAAAATTAATCAACATTATACAAAATTATCAAACTTATTTAACATTTTAAAAAACCAAGTTTATTAATTTAAGTAAGAATTGGGAGTGAGTCCTTCAATACTCTCTATTTTGACGATAGCACATAAGTGAAAAATTGCTTCCTTAGAATTCAAATTATCAATATAACAATAAGACAATTATTGTTATTATTTTAAAAATTAAGGAAAACTAATATTATTAAGAAATTATTAAGTATAAATTAATTATTAAGTAGGAATCGTAAAATAATTATTAATTTAAATAAGTTAACCTTTATATTCTCTTTATATTGAGGTAGTACGTAATTCAAAAATTACTTTCCTAGAATTGAAATATCTATCAATATAACAATAAGACAATTATTGTTATTATTTTAAAAATTAAGGAAAACTAATATTATTATGAAATTATTAAGTATAAATTAATTATTAAGTAGAATCATAAAATAATTATTAATTTAAATAAGTTAACCTTTTATATTCTCTTTTTATATTGAGGTAGTACGTAAGTCAAAAATTACTTTCCAAGAATTGAAATATCTATCAATATAACAATAAGACAATTATTGTTGTTATTTTAAAAATTAAGGAAAACTAATATTATTAAGGAAATTATTAAGTATAAATTAATTATTAAATAGGAATCATAAAATAATTATTAATTTAAATAAGTTAACCTTTATATTCTCTTTTATATTGAGGTAGTACGTAATTCAAAATTACTTTCAAGAATTGAAATATCTATCAATATAACAATAAGACAATTATTGTTATTATTTTAAAAATTAAGGAAAACTAATATTATTAAGGAAATTATTAAGTATAAATTAATTATTAAGTAGGAATCATAAAATAATTATTAATTTAAATAAGTTAACCTTTATATTCTCTTTTATATTGAGGTAGTACGTAAGTCAAAAATTACTTTCCAAGAATTTAAATATCTATCAATATAACAATAAACAAAAAACTAGTTTTATTTATAACAATAACCGTTAAAAATAGTTATTAATTAATAATTATTTTAAAAAAATTTAACTTTTTTAATGTACTTGCGAGTTTATTATGAATATTGATTGGACGACAATACATTAAATAGAAATTGTTTTTATTCAATTTTTTCGAAATAACACAAAATTGTATGACATTTGTCTTCTAACTCAACATAGATAACATTTTATTATGTCAATTATTTTAATTAATAGAATTTGACTTTCCTATCCGAAGTTTAGGGAATATTTATAAATATAAACAAAAACATATTAAATCTTGGACGAACAGAAAAGTACAGACTGAATGATAATAATTTTTCAGATTTTGATTTGAATTTTTATTATTATCTGAATGCTTGTTTAGATCATTTATTAGTATTTTTTTTTTTTTTTAATTCATAAAATTATCATAAAAAGTAGAAATGCTATATAAAAATTCCACTCTAGACATAATTTTGTGTAATAATATAACATTTTATTATTGATTATTAATTAAAAAATAACTTATCAATAAAAAAATATCAAAAATATCTTTTAAAAAATGGAAATAATATTTCATTTATTAATACATATAGATTTGTAAAGTTTTTATAATTATCATTTCCTTTCATATGGACATGACTTACTAGCAATGTTATTTTACTCAATTAATGAATACTTTTACAAAATTACGTAGTAATTTTCAACTAATAAATTATATAAATATTATAAGAGTTATATACTCATGTCCATAAATTAAGGATAATTCAGAATCACACAGTAATTGAACTCTAAAATAAAAACTTTCACCTGTAGAATTATCACACACATCTTGAAGAAGAATATGCAAAAAATTACAGGAAAAAACCAGATGGCGCGGATAGTACGCCACAATGACGAGAGTGTAAGAGAGGGGTATATAAGGAATGGTGGCAAAGAAGTAAAATTGTTCACAAGCGCTTTAAAAGCCTTTCAGTGCAATAATCATAGTTATGGCACAAAGGAAGCATTGGATGATTTTTCACGTGATAGAATTATCGGACGACAGGAATGTTGACGTACCCTGCTGGAAGTATCCGAGGAACTTGGAATCGCCCAGAGTGTCATCTCGAGGCTTGGGCAACGATTCCAAGATGATGGTAATGTGAGTAGATGTTACAGCACAGGTAGCCCCCGAGTTACAACGCCGAATGAGGACCGGTATTTAGCAGTTACTGCCAAAAGAAACAGACGGAGCACAGCATCAGACCTGTCTCGTCAGATCTCTTCAGCTACCGGTACGACAGTTTCAAGGCAAACCGTGTACCGACGCTTAGGGGCACATTGGTCTATATGCTCGTAGGCCTGTCAGATGTGCTCCACTTATCGCAACTCACTGTCGCCTGCGTTAACCTGGGTAGAGAGCATGCATTGTGGTCACCGCAACAGTGGTCTGGTGTGATGTTTTCCGACGAGGTCAAGTTTAGTTTGCTTTTTTGATTCTCGCCGGACTTTCATATGGAGAGCGCTAGGTACCCGTTACCACCAAGAGAACACCAATGAACGACACCGTTACGGTGGAGCAGGATGGCTCTTTTGTGGAGGGTATTCTTGGTTCCAGAACTGACCTGCATGTTCAAAGTGTAACGATGACAGGCCACATCTATCGGGATGTCATTCTGGAACAACATGTACGTTTGTTTCGGGACGCCATGGGTGCTGAATTTCTGTTTATGGATAACAACGTCCGTCCTCACCGTGCAAACATTGTAGACGAATGCCTTCAATTGGAGGATATCACCCGTATGGATTGACCAGCATACTCAGTGGACTTGAATCCAATAAAGCATGTGTGGGATATGCTTGGTAGACGAATTGCAGCCCGTCAACCCCCTTCCACCTGTCAGTCGGAACTTCAAGGGCATTTCTTGATTAGTGGTGTAATACTCCCAAAGATCAGATTGATAATTTGATACTCAGCATGCCTATGCGTTGTAAGGCCTGTATTGCATCGTCCGGGGGGACATACTCCATATTAACCATCATACTAACCATGTTATACTGTTTTTTGTAAATGGTTCTTTTTTGAAATGTGCTCAGGGGTAAAATTCGCAATTTTTATTAATTATGTCAAACATATAGCATCTTTTTTTGCTCTTTACCTTTTGTTTAATAAATAGACTTTACAAATAAGTCAAATTTGTTTTTGCTTCTCACTCTGGGCTATTCCAATTTCCTCCGGATACTTCCAGCTGGGTACGTCCACATTCCAGTCGTCCGATAATCCTACCACGTAAAAAATCATCCAAACGCTTCCTTTGTGCCGTAACAATGCGGTTATTGCACTGAAAGGCTTAAAAGCGCTTGTGAACAATTTTACTTCTTTTGCCACCATTCCATTCTTTGCCACCATTCCATTCTTTGCCACCATTCCTTCTTTGCCACCATTCCTCTCTTACACTCTCGTCATTGTGGCGTACTATCCGCGCCATCTGGTGGTTTCCTGTAATTTGCATATTCTTCTTCAAGATGTGTGTGATAATTCTACAGGTGAAAATTTTATTTTAGAGTTTATTTCTGTGTGATTCTGAATTATGCTTAATTTGTGGACATGAGTGTATATATATATATATATACATATACATATAAGAACAATTAAATCCTTACAAAAAAAAGTAAATAATTATTGTATTCTTTAATATACTTTTTTTCTGTTTATGTTTGAACTATATTAATTGATTTAAATCTATATAAACTAGTCTATGCTAACTTGCATTCCTTGTTGTAGTATTTAAATTATTCGATAAGAATCTAATAAGAATTTTATAGTTTATTTTTCTCACTAAACAAATAATATATTTATTGTTATTTGCTTAATAGTAATCAAGTAGCTTTTACAAAATTAAAATTTTAAATTAATGTCTACATCTAAAAATGCACATTATATGGCAAAGTTCCTTTTTCTAATTTGTAAATCATTGTATTGATTCAAACAATCAAAATATAAATTACCCCTTTGTTTATGGTTCTCAACATCTTT
The DNA here is from genome assembly GCA_021605095.1 of Caerostris extrusa. Taxonomy (NCBI): domain Eukaryota; kingdom Metazoa; phylum Arthropoda; class Arachnida; order Araneae; family Araneidae; genus Caerostris; species Caerostris extrusa. The sequence continues at coordinate 2,014 of BPLR01018985.1, read as the reverse complement.
TATAAATAGCATGCAAATACTACTCTAAAGCAAATGTTTTATATTGGTATATTGTAATTGTTCTCAAATCTTAAAAATTACAGTTATAATAGTTTTTAAACTTATTATAATATTTTAACTACTTTCATAAAATGAATCATTAAAAAATTCTCCTTAAATATTGTGGTTTTGGATTAAAATAAATGTTTCTTCTTCTTAATGTATAATTTTTAAAACGTTAACAAATAAATGAATTATTTTTAAATAATGAGTTATTTATATACTTAAAATGAATATTTTGTATTTTTATTGTACATTTAGAATTCAGAGGAGATATATATTCAAACTATCCTTCTCTGAATGGTAAAATAAATATTTCAGTTACATGAGGAATATAGAATTGATGACACTGCCATTTTAAAAATATATTTTGTTCTTTTTTACACATTTCTGGACTACTTTTTTTTTTTAATTTTAAAAACTGTCATCTTAACAAGAAACACTCTAAAAGTAAGAAGCTGAAGTGAAGGCAACAAAGAAGTAAAAAAAAAAAGAAATTTTTCATTGCATGAAAAAGCTTTCATAGTTTCATCCTCTTTTATGTCTCTTGTTTTCTTCTGGAAATACACTTTAGAAGACCTCTTTATTTTGAACATTCAACAGGAGAGAAAAAAATTAGCATTGTGTTCTGCTCTCGTTTTCTCTCTCTCTCTCTCTTTCCTTTTCTTTTTTTCTTTAGGAGATTCTCTAGATATGCTGTATTCGTCCAAAAACATGGCTGTTGCTGGATTATGTTTTCTCTCTAAAAACACTTGATGATTTTGTGATAGTTTATTAACTAAAGTGGTTATTTCTTTGGGTCTTTTGTACGTTAAATTAAGGTTTCCTTTTGAAAATTGCTATTTCTTTTTTAGTTAAAGGTATAGTTTTCTTAAAAATGTTTATTTACTTTCACACTTATAAGTTTTTCATTTATGTAAAGAAGAATGTAGACTAAGAGTAAATATACCATGGCACAGATAGAAGATTAATTTAAATTATATTAGGAATCGCACTTTCATTTAATTATTTGTTCTTTGTTTCTTTATTTTAATTCAGTGATCCATTTTGAAAATATATTAATTATCCAACATTTAAATTAAAATAATACAATCATTTATATAATATTTATAAAAAAAAATATACAAATTTACATAAAGATTTATATCTTTATATTAAAGATTGCTTTAATTTCTTATGCATTAATAATGTAATTAATTAAAGGTAAATAATAAATTTCTGCAATCATTTACTAAACACTAAATGACTATTGATAAAATAAAACTAAGCGAATATTTTCAAATGTTATTATGATACTTTTACCATTAAAAAGAAAATAAAGAACAAAATGATTATTTGCATCTCATATTACAAAAATAGACACTTTTTAAGTGAAAACAAACTCAAATTGATTACTTATCATGATGAATAACTTTAATGATGATGAACTGCCAAATTTAAAGTATCTTTTTTCTGAAGATTGGTGGTAGTGGCACCAGCTATCGGAACAGCTTTCATTTATCACACCAAGGAAGATGTTGTAAATGGTTCAATGTCCACTATCTGCACACATTCCATTCCATCATAGAATGACAATAACCATTTTATTTAATAGAATGGAATGTGACGAAAAAGTAAACAGTCAGTAGATTATATAATAAATATGGATGGCTTTCTTCGACAGTTTATCCCTTTCTGATGAGACAGATTCATTAATGATGTTGGATTCTAATAATTAATGATGGTCAAAATTTATTTTAGAACTATTTCTAAGCAATGTTCAGATATTATTTTGAAGATTATATGCTGATTCCATTATTACTATTCAACAACAAATATTTTTAAAAGTATAAAATGAATTATCATTTTCAATTCTCATAATTATTTATTTATATATATATAAATAGTTATTATTATATATATGAAAAAATATATAATAATAATTTAGTATATATAAAAAGTAAATAATCATTGTATTTTTCAATATTTATAGTTG